>SRPZ01000045.1:0-136704 GCA_018360255.1 Claviceps maximensis
AATTTAGGTTATAAGGGGGGGCTTATAAGCTACTTTTTATTTTCTATATAATTTATTTATATAGGAAAATAAAAAAATAGACTTATAGCTATATAAATAAGGTACTAAGGTATATGTTTTTTAGTTCCTTTTCTAAAATGCTATATACTACCTAAAAAATCAAAAATAATCTAAATATATTATTTAAAAGCCCTAATTTTAGTAACTAAGAATTTAGTTATAAGACTTTTTATAAATCCTTAGTTATCCTATAAAGTAGCCTTAAAGCTAGTTATAGGGTAGCTAGGTTAGCTAATATAAGCAACCTTTTTTCCTTATATCTAATTTCTAATCCTATAGCATATAACTCTTCTAGTTATGCCTAAAAATGTAGTTAGAATCTAATTCTACAAAAGTTATTATATGTAGCTATTAGGCTAGGCTAATAGCTATTATGTGTGCCGGGATAAGGGTCATTTAATCAGATAATCTAAGAAAAGTGGGTCCTCACAGCTATTAGATTCGCTAACTAATTATGGACTGGGAAGTCAGTGGTGCGTGCATAAGCGTAACGCAGCTAAGTTGCCTTAGGCTAACTTCCCCTATAAGGCCCTGTATTAGGGGCCTGTAATAGGGCACTAATAACTAGGGAAGACCCCTGAAAATGCTGTTATTTTCAACAATAGGATTATTACCTGATTTTTAGAAGCTTTATAACCCTATTTTTTAGCTAAATTATTTAGCTATAGATTTTACTCTATAAATTCTACAAATGCCTTAGGAATTTACATATAAATAAGTTCTTTTAGTGTGCTATTAAGGAAAGTACCTATAAAATCCACTTACTCTATTTCTAGATTTTCTTCTATAGCTATTCTAAGCAAAATTCGCTAACTAAGTGGAATACTAATAGCAGCAAAGATATCTATATAATCTAAGCCTTCTATTTATATAAATCCCTTAGCTACTAGCTAGGCTTTATATTTTAAAGGATTATTTTCTTTATTTTTTTTAAGCTTTAATATAAGCCTATTTCTAAGTACTTTATAGCCTTTAGGTATAGTATTTATATCTATAAATTTAAAAGTACCTACCTTTAGAAGTTACTTAAATTCGCTAAAAATAGCCTTAATCTAGTATTTTCTTTCTAGACTAGAATTTACTTACTTCTAGGTCTTAGGTTTAGGGTAATTAGCTAGTTTTTCTTTAGCTTTTTACTAAGCCTTATAGCAGATTTCTATTACTAAAGCTGCTAAATTAATATCTATAATATCTAGATTTTCCTTAATTTCTTCTAGTGGATTTTTAGCTATAGTATCTATATTAACTTCTTTAGCTAATATTAGCTCCCTAAGACCTAGAAATTAACTAGTCTTTATACTAACTATCTAATTATAAGTTATAGAGTAATCCTTATTAAGAAAACTAATATTTAATAGATCTTAGTTACTTTCCCCCTCTAAGGAATTACTTTCTATAAAGAGTTCTAGGGGGTTTTTATAAGAAAATTCGTCCCTCTCTAGAGAGTTATCCTCTATAAAATACCTAGAAAGGCCTAGATTTATAAGGCCTATAGGTTCTATAATTTTTATAAAGCTAGTCTTAGTTACTAGTCTTTTAAAAGGGATATATATTAAAAAAGTCTTAGACCTTAGTGTAGCTAGTAGTCTTCTAAGTATTATTTTAGGGGCTAGCTTCTAAGCTTTAGGTCTCTTTTTTTAGTGGAATTAAAACCTTATAGTATAAGCTAATAGCTCTTAAAGCACTAAAATTAGGCTCTAATACCTGATTTTCTAAATTAAGGGTAAGTAACTATGCTAGGCTTTATAGCTTAGTAGAATTTATAGTTAAATTAATTAAATTAATAATAGTAAAAATAATAAAATTCTATAAAAATAGGGGTAAACCTAACCACTATAGGGTAGCCTATAGTCTATTAAGAATAACTTAAATAGAATGCTTTACTAAGCTATTTTACTTATAGATATAAGGGGAAGAAGTAGTAAATTTTATCCTCTTTTTAGCTAGCTATTCCTAGCTTTAAAAGTTAATCTCTCTACCCTTATTAAAATAGAGATATTTAGGGTAGGTACTAAAATTAGATTTTAGTAACCTAAAAAATCCTTTTATTATAGAAAATATAGTATTTCTCTCTTTATTAAGCATTAAAAAACACTACTTATATTAAGTTTTTCTATTTACTAAAATAAGGTATATAGGGCACTTATTATAGGGTATAGGGCTTATTTTTACTATATCCCCCTCTAGTCTATTTAGAGCCCTAGGGGGGTCTATAATTAGATTTTTAGAGAGTCTTTTAACTACCTTTATTTAAGTGTATACTAGGTAGTTAAAATCCTTATCTTTAACCTTAGATAAGTTAGGCATTCCTTTAGTTATTAAGGAGGTCTTTTTAAGCAAAGGGAGCCTAATATACCCTAATTTAATATACTAAATTCTAGCTAATTTAAGTAACTTTTAGTACTTTTCTAGGCCTAAATCTGTAGATTTATTACCTAAGAGCTTAGGGCCTTCTATAAAGTTACCTATAAGCTTAGAGCCTTATAGGATTATAAGGCCTTCTTCCTTAGCTTCCTACTAGGTTACTTAAGAACTATAGGCCTCTTAGGGAGCTATTAGTGCCTTTTTTATAGAAGGTATTAATTTTTTAGTAGCTTATTTAGTAGCTAAGCTATCTAAGGCTTCTATAACTAGTTTTTTAGCATCTAATAGCTTATAATTAGCTAAATTACCGCTAATTTTAGCAGGCTCTTTAGCTATAAAAAGTACCTAGCTAGAGGCTATAGGCACTAGGGAAGAAGGGGCTAAATTAGATTTTAAGCTCTTAAAGTCACTAAAATCCCCTATAATTTCTTCTACTTTACTAGCCTAACTTAGCTCTTATAAAGGAAGCTATATCTCTATAGGGTAGGAAAATCTACTCTGTATTTAGTGGCTAAAATAGCCCGAAAAATAGTGACTATTATTAACTTAATTTAGATGTAATTTAGGGGTTTCTTACTCTTTTACTTCTAAAAAGAAGCTATTTTTTCTTATATTTAGAAGGGCAATATAGGACTTATTAGCTAAATATAGAGCATTTTTGCTAATATAACCCCTAGAAAGGTAGTGCTTTAAGCCACTAATTATATTTATATTAAGCCCTAGGAAATATAGAGCATTCTTTAGGGTAAGAGGCCTATATTTATTTAGATTTTATTAATATAAAACTAGAAACCTAGCATTTTTATAACCTTTAGGGTATATTAGTCCACTACTAATAGAGATAGGTTTAGATTCTCCTTTTTTATAAAGTATATAGCTTATAAAATTATCCTTAGAGTTTACTAAATATATAGTAGAACCTATATTATAAAGTAAGGCATTTTTTATAACTTTATAGCTAAAATTAAAGGCCTTAGAAGATATTTTATCTTTAGGCTTAGATTTAGTACTAGATTTAAAAAAATCCTTATCTTTACTAGTACTAAAACTACTATTATAGGGTTCTATAATATTACTAGCTAAATTAAAATTTCTTAATATAAAAGCCCCCTCTTAGGAGTTATCTTTCTTTTTAAGTGATTTTTTCTTCTAAGGCTTACCTTTTTTCTTATTAAAGTTAGGCTTAAAGAAATTAGAATTATTTTTATTTTCTTTAGAATTATTCTTCTTTTTATTCTTTTTAAGATAAGAATTCTTATTTTCTTTAGAATTCTTATTTACTAAATTTTTAGTAATAGTAGCTTTATAATTTAGGGCTTTTACTACTATAGAACTTTTATCTCTCTATTTCTCTAATAAATCTACTATAAGGAATTGTAGATTTAATACCTCTATAGGGGCCTCTAGGGCCCTATTAGTCCTTATAGAAAAACATTATCTTTTAGCCCACTAAGGAAAAGTTAACTTTAGTGCTTATAAATACTAATTTACTTAGTTAACTTCTACTATTAAAATATTAGAAATAGCTAATTTAGTAAGTAAATTATTAAATACTATATTAAAAGCCTCTAGAGTACCCTTATAATTTTAGAAATTTAGGGCATAGAACTAAGAGTATAGGGAGCCTCTTTATATCTTAGTACTTTAAGAATATTACCTTATAAGTAAATTATAGGCTTCTAAGGGAATTCTTTACTAAATTATAGCATTTTAAGGCCCTTCTATATAGCTATCTCTTAATAGTATAAGAATTATAGCTTAATCTAAATTACTAAAATTATTACTAATTTTAGGATTTTCTAGGAATTAAGGCATTCCTAGGGCTTTAAATTAGATAAATAGAGCTTATTGTTATAGTCTGGCCTAGAAGGCGACTGCTTTCTAGCGATAATAGAGTTATTATTAACTATAAGGGAAGAAGGCTCCTTCTCTCTACTAGTACTGCCTTTACTCTAATATAACTAGGTTTTCTTATATACCCTATAGTTATATAACCTACTACTACTATAGCTCTATTTAGGCTCTAGCTTAAATCTAAGTATTAAGCTTAAATTTATTATATAGCCTCTTTTTTACTTATATTTTTATAGTAATTAATATTTAAAGTAAAATAGTAGGACTCTAAACTCTAATCTAAAACTACTTCTTAAGCTATTACTACTATATATCTATATAGTCTTAATTTATAAAGTAATTTAGTATAAAATCTACTATTATAAGCATTAATGCTATAGGTATATAGTTAGTAGTAAATTTAGTTATAAATATAGTTTTTAGCCCTTTTTTTAACTATATAACTATACTCTCTTACCCTTATTTATATATATAAAAATAACCTTACTTTATATATTTCCTATCCTTCCCTTCTTTCTTTATTATTATTAAAACCCTTATATTAGTAGTATAAATTCCTTATTTAATTTAACTACCCTTACCTTTTTATATCCTACTAAGTAATAGCTATAACTAAGCCTAATGCTATAATAACTCCTACTAGGAGCTAATATATTATACCCTAATATCCTTAGTTATTATTATATTAATCTATTAATTTAGTAAATATATTAGCTATTATTAGTATACCTCCCCCTCCCCCTAACCCCTTTAGCTTTAGCTATAAGGTTATAAGCTATTATAAAGTAATATTAAAGTTAGAAAATAAGGAGTATACCTTAGTTATATAAAAGCATATAGGGTATTAGTTTTATTATAACTATATTATAAAAAATAAGTACTTTTACTATAGCTATAGTCTATAAACTTCTTATATAGTATATTAGGTAGTAAAGAGGCCTTATTTTTAGGGAAAGAAAATTTTTACTACCTACCCTACTATTTACTATATTACTTATAATATAAAGAATATAATAAAGTAAGACCTTACTATTAAGACTCCTACCTTCTTTACTAATAGTAATAAAAAAGTAACTAAAGTTATTTTAACCTAAGACTTCTAAGACTATACTAGGTAATTTACTAACTTATAGGCTACTATAAAGTAGTAAGCTATTACTTTAATACTTACTTTTAGCTTTATACTTACTACTACTTTTTATAAAATATTATACTATAGTAAAGTAATTACTCCTAGCCTATCTAAGGTATATAGCTATAATAAAGGCACTATATAGTAAGAAGCTACTATTTACTATCTCTAGTAATAACTAAAGCTAGCTTATATTTATAACTAAAACCCTTATAGTTCTAAGAACTTAAAGCAAACCCCCCCCCCTAAGTTATTAGAGTTAGATAAGTAATAGCTAGTGCTTAGCTAGTATTATAAAAGGGGCTATATTATACTATAGTATTATTATATATTATATTTACTATCCTTAAAGATAAAGTTAATAAAATATTTTTTACTATTTACTATAGTTTATTATATATAAAGGAATTGCTCTATTATAACTTAAATTATACTAATACCTCTATATTAAGAAAATTTTCTAGTAGCTCCTATATTAGCTATATATAACCTACCTATTTAACTAGTATATTACACTAATGCCTTTATTTATATATATTTTTTATAGCTAGTATTTCTTTTATAGTAAACTCTATAAGCTTAGGGTTAGACTTAGGAAGTAAGGACTATAGCTTTAGTTAAGAATCTATAAAAACCTAAGAAAGTAATAGATTTTTAGAAGTATATTTTATAAAGTTAATATAAAAGACTAAATATATACTACTAAAAATATTAAGGTAAACTATAAGTAGTAAGGGCACTTTAATAATATAATATTTAGCTATAACTTAGTTAAGCTTCTTACTTAGCTAGCTTAAATAAATATACTAAAGGTTAAGCTATATAAGGTTACTTACCTAGTATTACTTAGCTAAATATTATAATTAATTAGCTATATTTTACTAGCATTATTATATAAAGTTAATAGTAGCTTATATAAGTTATATACCTTTATATATATATTTAAAAAATAAGGTTACCTATTCCTTTAGGGATATAAGGCTTCTAACTAAAGCTAGTATATATTAAACTAGCTTAATATTAAAGCTATAAAGCACTATATAAGCTAATAATCTTATTATAAATAAGATTTTATTATTAAGTATAAGTTAATAAGTAAGTAAGTAGTTAAACTAATTAAACTATAAATAGGCTATAACTATATAAAGAATAGCCTATACCTCCTAGTTAGTATATTTAGTATTACTATTAGTTTATAAGTAGTATACTATTAATAGTAAATATTATACCTTAGTAAAATTATATAAAAATAACTAGAATTTACTTACTTAGTTTAAGCCTTAGTTTAAGATAATTTAAAAAAGAAAGCTATAGAACTACTACTAGTAGTAGAGGAAATATTTAGTATAAGCTAGGGTATTTATACTTATTATTACCTCTAGCTAAATATACTTAGAGAGCTAGTTAGTAATTACTATAAAGTATTTAGGCTTTAATCTTTTATTAGTAAGTTAGTTATAAAGTCTATAGATATTTAAGACTAGTATTTATTTAGGGCTAGTATTAGTTAAAGTAAGCCCTACTATAGGCATTAGCTCTTTTACCCCCTATAGTAGTAATAATTATATATATAATAAGCTATATTAGTAAATATACTATTTTAATAATACTTCTAATATAAGGCTTAAAAGATAGTATTCTTCCCTAGGTAGCTAAGTATTAAAGAGTTATAAGAATATTAAATTAACTATATTATAAGTAGCTTATACTTTAGTACTTAAAGATAGCTATAAAAGAAAAGTGCTCTATAGGCATTAGTTATATACTTAGTAATTTACTATTATAAAGCAGTAGTATTAGAGAAGCTTCTTAGGCTATATATAATATTATTTAGCTTAGCCTAGTAAGACTTATTTAATACTATATCTTAGTTCTATAAGTTAGCTATATAATTATTAGTAAAGATATATTAGCCTAGAGGTAGCATTCTTTACTTTAGTAATAATAATAAATTATATAATATAGGGTCCTTATACTTAGAGCCTAACTAGTATTTTATTATATTAGTAATATATAAGATTATTAGAGGCTAAAGAATATATTAAGGGGGTAAGGCTTTATTTTATATATTCTAGTCCTATTAGAAAAGTATATTAGGGTAGGAGGCTTATATCTCTAAGTAGTATTATAAATAGTAGTTAAATATAGATAAGAACTTTATTTATTATACTTATTACTTAGTTATAGTTTATAGCGCTATAAAATACTTTAAGTTCTTATAGTTTATTAGAATTATAAATAGTTATACTACCCTATATAGCTTAGCTAACTATACCCTAAGGTAAAATATAATACTTAGTAGCTTCTTATTATAAATAGTATAATTTCTTTTAGCTAGTATAAAGTAAGTAAAGTAATATATTACTAAATAAAGAATACCCTTAGTATCCTACTAGAAAAGGCAGCTACCTAATGCTTTATTTAATATATTAAATTTAACTACTATATTCTAGTTAAAATCCTATTATACTAAGATAAAGTAAGTTATAAATATATCTTTTAGTTACTAAAAGGTAGCTTTATATTTATTTATTTATAAAAAGAGTATACCTTTTTTTATTAAAGCTAAGAGTAGTTTAGTAATTATAGTAAAATCTAGTATAAATTTATAGTAAAAGTTTATAAACCCTAGAAAACTTTATACCTTTTATATATATTTAGGGGATTTCTAGTTATAAATAGTAGTAATTTTCTTAGGGTTAGGGTATAAGGCCTATTTTACCTAAATAATAAATCCTAGGTATTTAACCTTCTTTATAGTAAAGCTATACTTCTTAATATTAAGGTTTAAACTAGCTTAGTATAAGTAGCTAAGAACCTTCTATATATAAAATATATAATTCTATTATAATCTACTTATATAAATAAGGATATTATTAAGGTAAGCTATAGTATAGTTACTTAATATATCTTTTAGCGCTCTATTAATATACTACTAAAAAGTTACTAAAGCACTAGCTAGGCTAAAAGGGTATACTAGCTACTTAAAGAGGCTAAACCTAGTATAAAAGGTAGTAAGATACTTATTACCCTCTATAATATATAACTTATAGAATACTACTTAAATATTAAGCTTTATAAACTAGTATATATAGGCTAAGAAATATAGTATTTTTTTTATAAATAAAAGGGGGTAGTAGTCTTAATTTATAATCTTATTAAGAGTATAGTAGTTTATATAAAACTACTACCCTTCTCTTACTTTCTTTATTAAAAGCACTAGTACTATAGCTAAAGAAAAGAAGGCTTTAATTTAGCCTTTATTTATAAGGTTAATAATTTATTTCTATATTTTTAGTAAGTAGTTATATAGTATATTATAAAGGAAGGCTTATAAAAGCTTCTAAATAAAGCTATTTTTACCTTACTATAGCTTAATATAATAATTTAATTTACCTTTATAAAGGGGTAAGGCATTAGCCTTAGCCTTATTAAAGAGATTAATAAAGTTATATAGCTAGGGTAGAAACTTAAATATAAGGTTACTAATAGGTACTAGGTTAGGTATTATTAATACTAATAAAATAGTATTAATCTCTTTTAGGCTTATAGCTAAGAGCTATACTAGTGTTTTTATTTTCCTTACTCTATAGACTAGAGTAGTATAGGTTAATTCTAGAATTATATATATAGAATATTCTATAGTTCTTTAGTTAGAAGTATAAACCTAAAAATTACCCCTTATTTCTATAGTTAGTAACTACTCTTTTATATATAATATAATATTATTTTAGGTAAGCTAGGGTAACTCTAAAATATAATTATATATAAGCCCTAAAATAATATAAGTAAAGATTAGAAATAACTAGCTATTAATATTTACTTAGAAATATATTATATATATAACTTATAGTACCTAGCTAGAGTTATATAAAGATTATAGTATAATCTCTATAGCTATCTAAACTAAATATAGTTATATAAAAGAAATATATAGAAAGCTATACTTTTAGGCTATATATTTACTTATAGCTATAAAACTATTATACTTACTATTTACCTATACTATTAAAAAAGAGAAGCTATTATAAAAAATTAATAGTAAAAAGGGAGGTATTTCTATATTCTCTTTAATATCTTTATAGTTTATTTCTATATTATTTAAGTATATATAAGCATTTATAATATAGCTATTATTACCTTTTTTATAGAGACTTATACTAAGGGATTATTTTTTTCTACCTTTTTTAGCTTTACTTTCTTATTAAAGAGTTTATAAACCTAAATATTAATCCCTTAGGTAGGATAATAAGGTAAGAGTATATAGTAGTTAGAGATATAATGCCTTATACCCCTATATTATAAGTATTATTCCTTAGCCTTTTATTATTCTATTATTTTAAATAATACCTATTAGGTATATTTTTAAGTAAAGCCCTTCTTTAATTAAGAGGCACTAAATATAATATAGAAGCCTATTAAGTTAATACTTATTATTATAATATTCCCTTTAATATTATAGCTTAGGGGCTAGTAATAATAAGCCTTAGCTCTTTCCTTTAAATAGTAAAAGTTAAGGTTAAAAGTAATACTATAGTAATAGGCTACTACTATATTATAATCTATATATAGTATATCTTACTTAATATAGTAATTCCTTATTTATTTATTAAGTATAATATAGAGCTTTATAAGCTTAACTATATTAGCTTAATTAATTCCTTCTATAAAAACTAGCTTTTACTTAAAATAAATATAGAAGTCTATAAAATATTTATTTAAGTATTATTTAAGTTAGTTAAGCTTAGAGATAGCTCTTTCCTTCTAGTAAGGGTTTATATATATAGTATTAAAATACTTAAGAAAGCAATTAAAATTATAATAAAAGGTATTTTCTAATTTAAAAAAGGGCATAACCTATACCTATATTTTTAGACTAAGGTTCTAATATATAAGGAACTATTTATTATAGTTATTACTAATAAAGTCTAAGTTAGCCTATAGTTTATAGGCTATAAGGCTTTACTAAGCCTAGAATACTGCTTTATTACTATTATAGAGTATACTTATTAAAAGAGGTTTATATTTAACTCTTTCTTAAGTAAAGGGATTTACTAAAGCCTAATTAAATATAGCTAGTCCTACTATAGGTATTATTATAGGTATTTATTAGTATAGCTCTTTAAGCTATACTACTTATTATATTAATAATTCTTATAAGTATAGTAGTTTCTATATTTTATTTATTATAGCTAAGGGGCCTATATAGTTAGAATCTATTTATTATTTCTATTTTTATTATTTATAAAGTATTATAAGTAATAGTTAATAATTATTATAGTTTAGCCTAGAAGGTAACTACTTTTTAGTAATAATAGAGTTATTATTAATTATAAGGAAAGAAGGCTTCTTCTCTTTATTAATACTACCTTTACTTTAATATAACTAGGTTTTCTTATATACTCTATAGTTATATAACCTACTGCCACTATAGCTCTGTCTAGGCTCCGGCCTAGATCCAAGCATTAAGCTCGAATCCATTACACTTATTTCTATTAATTAAAGTTCTCTAGCCCCTTTAACCTAGTAGCTTCTAGGAAGCTATAGGCTTTTTTATTAAAATCTTTAATAGTAGAGGTATTAAAAGAATTTAATAAAGAAGAGCTCTCTAGGGTAGCTTAATTATCTACTATAATAGGCTCTAGAATTTGCTCCTTAGCTAGCTCTAGGGCTGATTTTTATAAATTTATAGCAGTAGTAAGAGCTTATAGCTACTATATAATAGTATTAATTGCATTGTTTTAACTAGTAATTTATTAAGTTATATAATTAGCCTAGGTTAACTCTAAGTTCTATATAGCACTCTAGCCTTACTATTATTAGGTATTTATTATAGCTAATTTATAGTGAATAAATCACTAATAAATTAAGAATTTAGTGAATTTACTTATAAAGTGTGTAGTTTATAAGTCTTTATAGTAAAAAAGTAGTTTTCTACTATATTATAGAATATAGGAATTTTCTATAATTTCCTTTTATTTTTTATAGAAGAGAAAGCTTCTAAATTCTCTAATTTATAGTATAGTGCACTATAGGGTAAAGGGTATAAATTATAAATTCTTTTTTTTATAGAGAGAGAAAGCCTCTATTTATAATTTTTTCCTATTTTATAGAAGGGAAAACTTCTTTTTTTATAATTTTTAGAATATTTAGTATAAATAAAAATTTATAGTAATATATATAAAATTTAGTGGATTTTTCTAATACTAAAAGATCTCTTCTAAGCTTATAACCTATTAGAAATTAGGGATTATAAATAGTAGTTTACTTCTAAGAGTAGTAAGCTTAGAAGTAGTAAATTTACTATTATTTCTATATGCCCTATGCTTAGCTTTACTAAGATATATACATAGTAGCTATAGTTACCTACTAGCTATAAATTTAAATAGAAGCTTTTATATAACTTATAGTATAGAAAACACACTCTAAATTTTATAATAAAATAGTAAAAATATAATATTTAGTACTAGTTTATAGCTATAGGTAGCTATAAGCTATTCTAATAGTCTATTATAGTTAGGGCACTTATAAGGGGGAATCTTCTTTCTTTCCTTATATACTTACTAACTTTATTAATAAATTTAAATTATAAGGGGGGGCTTATAAGCTACTTTTTATTTTCTATATAATTTATTTATATAGGAAAATAAAAAAATAGACTTATAGCTATATAAATAAGGTACTAATATATATGTTTTTTAGTTCCTTTTCTAAAATACTATATACTACCTAAAAAATTAAAAATAATCTAAATATATTATTTAAAAGCCCTAATTTTAGTAACTAAGAATCTAGTTATAAAACTTTTTATAAATCCCTAGTTATTCTATAAAGCAGCCTTAAAGCTAGTTATAAAGTAGCTAGGTTAGCTAATATAAGCAGCCTTTTTTCCTTATATTCACTTTCTAATCCTATAGTATATAACTCTTCTAGTTATACCTAAAAATATAGTTAAAATCTAATTCTGCAAAAGTTATTATATATAGCTATTAGGCTAGGCTAATAGCTATTATATATGCTAGAATAAGGGTTATTTAATTAAATAATCCAAGAAAAGTGGGTCCTCGCAGCTATTAGATTTGCTAACTAGTTACAGACTAGGAAGTTAGTGGTGCGCGCACGCGCGCAACGCAGCCAAGTTGCCTTAGGCCAACTTCCCCCATAAGGCCCTGTATTAGGGGCCTATAATAGGGCACTAATAACTAGGGAAGACCCCTGAAAATGCTGTTATTTTCAACAATAGCTATACCTTAAATTTATATAATATTAGGGTAACTTATTACCTAAGGATTAGAAGTATTAGATTTAGTCTGTAATGGATTCGAGCTTAATGCTCGGATCTAGGCCGGAGCCTAGACAGAGCTATAGTAGCGGTAGGTTATATAACTATAAGGCATATAAAAAGACCTAGTTATATTAGAGTAAAGGCAGTACTAATAAAGAGAAGAAGCTTTCTTTCCTTATAGTTAATAATAACTTTATTATTACTAAAAAGTAATTACTTTCTAAGCTAAACTATAATAATTATTAACTATTACTTATAATACTCTATAGATAATAGAAATAAAAATAGTAAATAAATTCTAACTATATAGGCCTCTTAGCTATAATAAATAAAATATAAAAACTATTATATTTATAAAAATTATTAGTATAATAAGTAATATAGCTTAAAAAGCTATATTAATAAATACTTATAATAATGCCTATAATAGAACTAGCTATATTTAGTTAGGCTTTAGTAAATTCCTTTACTTAAGAGAGAGTTAAATATAAACCCCTCCTAATAGGCATACTCTATAATAGTAATAAAATAGTATTCTAGGCTTAATAAAGCCTTATAGCTTATAAACTATAGGCTAACTTAGACTTTATTAGTAATAACTATAATAAATAGTTCTTTATATATTAAAACCTTAGTCTAAAAATATAGGTATAGATTATACCCTTTTTTAAGTTAAGAAATATCTTTTATTATAACTTTAACTACTTTTTTAGGTTTTTTAATACTATATATATAGACCTTTACTAGAAAAAGAGAGCTATTTCTAAGCTTAACTAACTTAAATAATACTTAAATAAATATTTTATAGACTTCTATATTTATTTTAAGTAAAAGCTAATTTTTATAAAAAAAATTAATTAAGCTAATATAGTTAAGCTTATAAAGCTCTATATTATACTTAATAAATAAATAAGGGATTGCTATATTAAATAAGATATACTATATATAGACTATAATATAGTAATAGCCTATTACTATAGTATTACTTTTAATTTTAACTCTTACTATTTAAAGAAAAAAGCTAAGGCTTATTATTATTAGTTTTTAAGCTATAATATTAAAGAAAATATTATAATAATAAGTATTAACTTAATAGGCTTTTATACTATATTTAGTGCTTTTTAATTAAAAAAGAGCTTTACTTAAGGATATACTTAATAGATATTACTTAAAATAATAGAATAATAAAGAGCTAAGGGATAATGCCTATAATATAGAGGTATAAAGCACTATATCTCTAACTACTATATACTTCTACCTTATTATTCTATTTAAGGGATTAATATCTAGGTTTATAAACTTTTTAATAAAAAGGTAGAGCTAAAGAAAGTAAAAAAAAATAACCTTTTAATATAAGTCTTTATAGAGAGAGTAATAATAGCTATATTATAAATACTTATATATACTTAAATAATATAAAAATAAACTATAAAGATATTAAAGAGAATATAGAAATACCTCCCTTTTTATTACTAATTCTTTATAATAGCTTCTCTTTTTTAATAATATAGATAAATAATAGGTATAATAGTTTTATAGCTATAAGTAAATATATAGCCTAAAAGTATAGCTTTTTATATATTTCTTTTATATAACTATACTTAGTTTAGATAGTTATAGAGATTATACTATAACCTTTATATAACTCTAGCTAAGCACTATAGATTATATATATAATATACTTTTAAGTAAATATTAATAGCTAGTTATTTTTAATCTTTATTTATATTATTCTAGGGCTTATATATAATTATATTTTAGGGTTACCCTAGCTTACTTAAAATAATAATATATTATATATAAAAAAGCAGTTACTAACTATAGGGATAAGGGGTAATTTCTAAGTCTATGCTTTTAACTAAAGAACTATAGAATATTCTATATATATAATCCTAGAATTAACCTATACTACCCTAATTTATAGAGTAAAGAAAATAAGAATACTAATATAGCTCTTAGCTATAAGCTTAAAAGAAATTAATACTATTTTATTAGTATTAATAATACCTAACTTAGTACTTACTAGTAATCTTATATTTAAGCTTTTACTTTAGTTATATAACTTTATTAATCTCTTTAATAAGGCTAAGGCTAATGCCCTATCTCTTTATAGAGATAGATTAAATTATTATATTAAGCTATAGTAAAGTAAGAATAGCTTTATTTAGAAGCTTTTATAAGCCCCCCTTTATAATATACTATATAATTACTTATTAAAAATATAGAAATAAATTATTAACTTTATAAATAAGGGCTAAATTAAAGCCTTCTTTTTTTTAGCTATAGCACTAGTACTTTTAATAAAGAAAGTAGGAGGAGAGTAGTAGTTCTATATAAACTACTATATTCTTAATAAAATTATAAATTAAAATTACTACTCTCTCTTATTTATAAAAGAAATACTATATTTCTTAGCCTATATATATTAATTTATAAAGCTTAATATTTAAGTAATATTCTATAGATTATATATTATAAAAAGTAATAAGCACCTTACTACCTTTTATACTAAGTTTAGCCTCTTTAAGTAGCTAGTATACCCTTTTAGCCTAGCTAATACCTTAGTAACTTTTTAGTAATATATTAATAGAGCACTAAGAGATATATTAAGTAACTATACTATAGCTTACCTTAATAATATTTTTATTTATATAAATAAATTATAATAGAATTATATATCTTATATATAAAAGGTTCTTAGCTACCTATACTAGGTTAGTTTAAACCTTAATATTAAGAAGTATAGCTTTACTATAAAGAAAGTTAAATATCTAGGATTTATTATTTAAGTAGAATAGGCCCTATACCCTAACCCTAAGAAAATTACTATTATTTATAACTAGAAATCCCCTAAATATATATAAAAAGTATAAAGTTTTTTAGGGTTTATAAACTTTTACTATAAATTTATACTAAACTTTACTATAGTTACTAAACTACTCTTAGCTTTAATAAAAAAGGGTATACCCTTTTTATAAATAAATAAATATAAAGCTACTTTTTAGTAGCTAAAAAATATATTTATAACTTACTTTATTTTAATATAATAGAATTCTAATTAGGATATAGTAATTAAGTTTAATATATTAGGTAAAGTATTAAGTAACTACCTTTTTTAGTAAAATACTAAGAGTATTCTTTATTTAATAATATACTACTTTACTTACCTTATACTAGCTAAAAAATATTATACTATTTATAATAAAAAGCTACTAAGTATTATATTTTACCTTAGGGTATAGTTAGCTAAGCTATATAAAGTAGTATAACTATTTATAATTCTAATAGACTATAAGAACTTAAAGTATTTTATAGTGCTATAGACTATAACTAAGTAGTAAGTATAATAGGTAGAGTTCTTATCTATATTTAACTACTATTTATAATACTACTTAGAGATATAAGCCTTCTACCTTAATACACTTTCCTAATAAAACTAGAATATATAAAATAAGGCCTTACCCCCTTAATATATCCTTTAGCCCCTAATAATTTTATATATTATTAATATAGTAAAACACTAGTTAAGCTTTAGGTATAAGGACCCTATATTATATAATTTATTATTATTACTAGAGTAAAGAACACTACCTTTAGGCTAATATATCTTTACTAATAATTATATAGCTAACTTATAGAACTAAGGTATAGTATTAAATAAGTCCTACTAAGCTAAGCTAAATAATATTATATATAGCCTAAGGAGCTTTTTTAATACTACTACCTTATAATAGTAAATTACTAAGTATATAACTAATACCTATAGAGCACTTTTCTTTTATAGCTATCTTTAAGTACTAAAGTATAAGCTACTTATAATATAGTTAATTTAATATTCTTATAACTCTCTAATACTTAGCTACCTAGGGAAGAATACTACTTTCTAAGCCTTATATTAAAAGTACTATTAAAATAGTATATTTATTAATATAGCTTATTATATATATAATTATTACTACTATAGAGGGCAAAAAAGCTAATACTTATAATAGGGCTTACTTTAACTAATTCTAGCCCTAAATAAATACTAGTCTTAGATATCTATAGACTTTATAACTAACCTATTAGTAAAAGATTAAATAAAGCCTAAATACCTTATAGTAATTACTAACTAGCTCTCTAAGTATATTTAGCTAGAGATAATAATAAGTATAAACACTCTAGCTTATACTAAATATTTTCTTTACTACTAGTAGTAGTTTTATAGCTTTCCCTTTTAAATTATCTTAAACTAAAGCTTAGACTAAGTAAGTAAATTCTAGTTATCTTTATATAATCTTACTAAGGTATAATATTTACTATTAATAGTATACTACTTATAAACTAATAGTAGTACTAAATATATTAATTAGGAGGTATAGGCTATTTTTTATATAGTTATAGCCTTTTTATAGTTTAATTAGTCTAATTACTTATTTACTTATTAACTTATACTTAATAATAAAATCTTATTTATAATAGGATTATTAGCTTATATAGCGCTTTATAGCTTTAATATTAAGCTAGTTTAATATATACTAGCTTTAGTTAGAAGCCTTATATTCTTAAAGGGGTAGGTAACTTTATTTTTTAAATATATATATAAAGATATATAACTTATATAAGCTACTATTAACTTTATATAATAATGCTAGTAGGATATAGCTAATTAATTATAGCATCTAGCTAAGCAGTACTAAGTAGGCAACCTTATATAGCTTAACCTTTAGCATATTTATTTAAGCTAGCTTATTATAGTCTAGCCTAGAAGGCAACTGCTTTCTAGTAATAATAGAGTTATTATTAACTATAAGGGAAGAAGGCTTCTTCCCTCTACTAGCACTACCTTTACTCTAATATAACTAGGTCTTTTTATATACTCTATAGTTATATAACCTACTACTACTATAGCTCTATTTAAGCTCTAGCTTAGATCTAAGTATTAAGCTTAAATCTATTATATAGCCTCTCTTTTACTTATATCCCTATAGTAGTTAATATTTAGGGTAAGATAGTAGGACTCTAAACTCTAATCTAAAACTACTTCTTAAGCTATTACTACTATATATCTATATAGTTCTAATTTATAGAGTAATTTAGTATAAAATTTATTATTATAAGTATTAGTACTATAGGTATATAGTTAGTAGTGAATTTAGTTATAAATATAGTCCCTAGCCCTCCTTCTAACTATATAACTATACTTTTTTACTCTTACTTATATATATAAAAATAATTCTATCTTATATATTTTCTATCCTTCCCTTCTTTCTTTATTATTATTAAAACCCTTATATTAATAGTATAAATCCCTTATTTAATTTAACTACCTCTACCTTTTTATATTTTACTAAGTAATAGCTATAACTAAGCCTAATACTATAATAACTTCTACTAGAAGCTAGTATATTATACCTTAATATCCTTAGTTACTATTATATTAATTAATTAATTTAGTAAATATATTAGCTATTACTAATATATCTCTCTCTTTCTCTAACCCCTTTAGCTCTAGCTATAAAATTATAGGCTATTATAAAGTAGTATTAAAGTTAAAAAATAAGGAGTATACCTTAGTTATATAGAAGTGTATAGAGTATTAGTTCTATTATAACTATACTATAAGAAATAGGTACTTTTACTATAGCTATAGTTTATAAACTTCTTATATAGTATATTAGGTAGTAAAGAGGCCTTACTTTTAAAGAAAAAAGATCTTTATTATTTACCTTACTATTTACTATATTATTTATAATATAAAGAATATAATAAAGTAAGACTTTACTATTAAGACTCTTACCTTCCCTACTAATAATAATAAAAAGATAACTAAAGTTATTTTAATCTAAGACTTTTAAAACTATATTAGGTAGTTTATTAACTTATAGGCTATTATAAAGTAGTAGGCTATTACCTTAATACTTACTCCTAGCTTTATACTTATTACTATTTTTTATAAAATATTATACTATAGTAAAGTAATTACTCCTAGCCTATTTAAGGTATATAGCTATAATAGAGGCACTATATAGTAAGAAGCTACTATTTACTATCTTTAGTAGTAACTAAAGCTAGCCTATATTTATAACTAAAACCCTTATAGTTTTAAGAACTTAAAGTAAACCCCCCCTCCCTTTAAGTTATTAAAGTTAAATAAGTAATAGCTAGTGCCTAGCTAGTATTATAAAAGGGGCTATATTATACTATAGTATTATTATATATTATATTTACTACCCCTAAAGATAGAGTTAATAAAATATTTTTTACTATTTACTATAGTTTATTATATATAAGGGAATTACCTTATTATAACTTAAATTATACTAATACCTCTATATTAAGAAAATTTTCTAGTAGCTTCTATATTAGCTATATATAACCTATTTATATAACTAATATATTATACTAATACCCTTATTTATATATATTCTTTATAGCTAGTATTTCTTTTATAGTAAACTCTATAAGCTTAGGGTTAGACTTAAGAAGTAAGAACTATAGCTTTAGTTAAAAATTTATAAAAACCTAAGAAAATAATAGGTCCTTAGAAGTATATTCTATAAAGTTAATATAAAAGACTAAATATATACTACTAGAAATATTAAAATAAACTATAAGTAGTAAGAGCACTTTAATAATATAGTATTTAGCTATAACTTAGTTAAGCTTCTTACTTAGCTAGCTTAAATAAATATACTAAAGGTTAAGCTATATAAGGTTACCTACCTAGTACTACTTAGCTAGATACTATAATTAATTAGCTATATTTTACTAGTATTATTATATAAAGTTAATAGTAGCTTATATAAATTATATACCTTTATATATATATTTAAGAAATAAGGTTACCTACCTCTTTAGGGATATAAGGCTTCTAACTAAAGCTAGTATATATAAAACTAGCTTAATATTAAAGCTATAAAGCGCTATATAGGCTAATAATTCTATTATAAATAAGATTCTATTATTAAGTATAAGTTAATAAGTAAGTAAGTAATTAAATTAATTAAACTATAAAAAGGCTATAACTATATAAAGAATAGCCTATACCTTTTAGTTAGTATATTTAGTACTACTATTAGTCTATAAGTAGTATATTATTAATAGTAAATATTATACCTTAGTAAAATTATATAAAGATAACTAAAATCTACTTATTTAGTCTAAGCCTTAGTTTAAGATAATTTAAAAGGGAAAGCTATAAAACTACTATTAGTAGTAAAGAAAATATTTAGTATAAGCTAGGGTATCTATACTTATTATTACCTTTAGCTAGATATACTTAGAGAGCTAGTTAGTAATTACTATAAGGTATTTAGGCTTTATTTAATCTTCTACTAGTAGGTTAGTTATAAAGTTTATAAATATCTAAGACTAGTATTTATTTAGGGCTAGGATTAGTTAGAGTAAGCCCTACTATAGGCATTAGCTCTTTTGCTCCCTATAGTAGTAATAATTATATATATAATAGGCTATATTAATAAATATACTATCTTAATAGTACTCCTAATATAAGGCTTAAAAGGTAGTATTCTTCCTTAGATAGCTAAGTATTAGAGAGTTATAAGAATATTAAATTAACTATATTATAAGTAGCTTATACTTTAGCACTTAAAGATAGCTATAGAAGGAGAGTGCTCTATAGGTATTAGTTATATACTTAGTAATTTACTATTATAAGGTAGTAGTATTAAAAAAGCTCCTTAGGCTATATATAATATTATCTAGCTTAGCTTAGTAGGACTTATTTAATACTATACCTTAGTTTTATAAGTTAGCTATATAATTATTAGTAAAGATATATTAGCCTAGAGATAGTATTCTTTACTTTAGTAGTAATAATAAATTATATAATATAGGGTCCTTATACCTAGAGCCTAATTAGTATTTTACTATACTAATAATATATAAGATTATTAGGGGCTAAAAAATATATTAAGAGGGTAAGGCCTTATTCTATATATCCTAGTTCTATTAGAAAAGCATATTAGGGTAGAAGGCTTATATCCCTAGGTAGTATTATAAATAGTAATTAAATATAAATAAAAACTCTACCTATTATACTTACTACTTAGTTATAGTTTATAGTGCTATAAAATACTCTAAGTTCTTATAGTTTATTAGAATTATAAATAATTATATTACTCTATATAGCTTAGCTAACTATACCTTAAGGTAAGATATAATACTTAGTAGCTTCTTATTATAGATAGTATAATTCTTCTTAGCTAGTATAAGGTAAGTAAAGTAGTATATTACTAAATAAAGAATACCCTTAGTATTTTACTAAAAAAGGTAGCTACTTAATACTTTACTTAATATATTAAACTTAACTACTATATTCTAATTAGAATTCTATTATACTAAAATAAGGTAAGTTATAAATATATTTTTTAGCTACTAAAAGGTAGTTTTATATTTATTTATTTATAAAAAGGGTATACTCTTTTTTATTAAAGCTAAGAGTAGTTTAGTAACTATAATAAAGTTTAGTATAAATTTATAGTAAAAGTTTATAAACTCTAAAAAACTTTATACTTTTTATATATATTTAGGGGATTTCTAGTTATAAATAGTAGTAATTTTCTTAAAGTTAGAATATAGAGCCTATCCTACCTAAATAATAAATTCTAAGTATTTAACTTTCTTTATAGTAAAGCTATACTTCTTAATATTAAAGTTTAAACTAGCTTAGTATAAGTAGCTAAGAACCTTTTATATATAAGATATATAATTCTATTATAATTTACTTATATAGATAAGAATATTATTAAGGTAAGCTATAGTATAATTACCTAATATATCTTCTAGCGCTCTATTAATATACTACTAAAAAGTTACTAGAGTATTAGCTAGGCTAAAAGGGTATACTAGCTACTTAAAGAGGCTAAACCTAATATAAAAAGTAGTAAGGTGCTTATTACTCTTTATAATATATAATCTATAGAATACTACTTAAATATTAAGCTTTATAAACTAATATATATAGGCTAGGGAATATAGCATTTCTTTTATAAATAAAAGGGAGTAGTAGTCTTAATTTATAATTTTATTAAGGGTATAGTAATTTATATAGAACTACTACCCTCCTTTTACCTTCTTTACTAAAAGTATTAGTACTATAGCTAAAGAAAAGAAGGCTTTAATTTAGCCTCTATTTATAAGGTTAATAATTTATTTCTATATTTTTAGTAAGTAGTTATATAGTATATTATAAAGGGGGGCTTATAGAAGCTTCTAAATAAAGCTATTCTTACCTTACTATAGCTTAATATAATAATTTAATTTACCTCTATAGGGGGGTAGGGCATTAGCCTTAGCCTTATTAAAGAAGTTAATAAAGTTATATAGCTAGGGTAGAAGCTTAAATATAAGGTTACTAATAAGTGCTAGGTTAGGTATTATTAATACTAATAAAATAGTATTAATTTCTTTTAGGCTTATAGCTAAGAGCTATACTAGTATTCTTATTTTCCTTACTCTATAAACTAAGGTAGTATAGGTTAATCCTAGAATTATATATATAGAATATTCTATAGTTCTTTAGTTAAAAGCATAGACTTAGAAATCACCCCTTATCTCTATAGTTAGTAATTACTTTTTTATATATAATATAATATTATTTTAAATAAGCTAAAGTAACCCTAAAATATAATTATATATAAGCCCTAGAATAATATAAGTAAAGATTAAAAATAACTAGCTATTAATATTTACTTAGAAGTATATTATATATATAACCTATAGCACCTAGCTAGAGTTATATAAAGGTTATAGTATAACCTCTATAGCTATTTAGACTAAGTATAGTTATATAAGAGAAATATATAGAAAGCTATACTTTTAAGTTATATATTTACTTATAGCTATAAAACTATTATACTTACTATTTACTTATATTATTAAAAAAGAAAAGCTATTATAGAGAATTAGTAATAAAAAGGGAGGCATTTCTATATTCTCTTTAATATCTCTATAGTTTATTTCTATATTATTTAGGTATATATAAGTATTTATAATATAGCTATTATTACTCTCTTTATAGAGACTTATACTAAAGGGTTATCTTTTTTTACTTTTTTTAGCTTTATCTTTCTATTAAAGAGTTTATAAATCTAGATATTAACCTTTTAAGTAGGATAATAAAATAAGAGTATATAGTAGTTAGAGATATAGTACTCTATGCCCCTATATTATAGGCATTATCCCTTAGCTTTTTATTATTTTATTATTATAGGTAATATTTATTAAATATATTTTTAAGTAAAGCCCTTCTTTAATTAAAAGGCACTAAATATAGTATAGAAGCCTATTAAGTTAATACCTATTATTATAATATTCTCTTTAATATTATAGCCTAAAGGCTAGTAATAATAAGCCTTAGCCCTTTTCTTTAAATAGTAAGAGTTAAGGTTAAAAGTAATACTATAGTAATAAGCTATTACTATATTATAGTTTATATATAGTATATCTTATTTAATATAGTAATCCCTTATTTATTTATTAAGTATAGTATAGAGCTTTATAAGCTTAACTATATTAGCTTAATTAATTCCTTTTATAAGAACTAGCTTTTATTTAAAATAAATATAGAAGTTTATAAAATATTTATTTAAGTATTATTTAAGTTAGTTAAGCTTAAAGATAGCTCTCTCCTCCTAGTAAAGGTCTATATATATAGTATTAAAATACTTAAAAAAGTAGTTAAAGTTATAATAAAAGGTATCTCTTAACTTAAAAAAGGGTATAACTTATATCTATATCTTTAGACTAAGGTTCTAATATATAAGGAACTATTTATTATAATTATTACTAATAAAGTCTAAGTTAGCTTATAGTTTATAGGCTATAAGGCTTTACTAAGCCTAGAATACTACTTTATTACTATTATAAAGTATACTTATTAAAAAGGGTTTATATTTAACTCTCTCTTAAGTAAAGGAATTTACTAAAGCCTAACTAAATATAGCTAGTTATACTATAGGTATTATTATAGGTATTTATTAGTATAGCTCTTTAAGCTATACTATTTATTATATTAATAATTCTTATAGGTATAGTAGTTTCTATATTTTATTTATTATAGCTAAGGGGCTTATATAGTTAGGATTTATTTACTATTTCTATTTTTATTATTTATAGAGTATTATAAGTAATAGTTAATAATTATTATAGTTTAGCCTAGAAGGTAACTACTTTCTAGTAATAATAAAGTTATTATTAATTATAAGGGAAAAAGGCTCCTTCCCTTTACTAGCACTGCCTTTACTTTAATATAACTAGGTCTTTTTATATACCCTATAGTTATATAACCTATTACTACTATAGCTCCGTCTAGGCTCCGGCCTAGATCCGAGCATTAAGCTTGAATCCATTACATAGCTAAGTAAAAAGCTTAATTAGGTTATAGCTAAATACTGTATTATTAAAGTGCCCTTACTACTTATAGTTTACCTTAATATTTCTAGTAGTATATATTTAGTCTTTTATATTAACCTTATAGAATATACTTCTAAGGACCTATTACTTTCTTAGATTCTTATAGATTCTTAACTAAAGCTATAGTTCTTACTTTCTAAGTCTAACTTTAAGCTTATAGAGTTTACTATAAAAGAAATACTAGCTATAAAGAATATATATAAATAAAGGTATTAGTGTAATATATTAGTTAAATAGGTAGGTTATATATAGCTAATATAAAAGCTACTAGAAAATTTTCTTAATATAGAGGTATTAGTATAATTTAAGTTATAATAAAGCAATTCCCTTATATATAATAAACTATAGTAAATAATAGAAAATATTTTATTAACCCTATTTTTAGAGATAGTAAATATAATATATAATAATATTATAGTATAATATAATCCCTTTTATAATACTAGCTAAGCACTAGCTATTACTTATTTAATTCTAATAACTTAGAGGGGGGGGGGTTTACTCTAAGTTCTTAAAACTATAAGGGTTTTAGTTATAAGTATAGGCTAGCTTTAGTTACTACTAGAAATAATAAATAGTAGCTTCTTACTATATAGTGTCTTTATTATAGCTATATGCCTTAAATAGGCTAGGAATAATTACTTTATTATAATATAATATCTTATAAAAGGTAGTAATAAGTATAAAGCTAGAAGTAAGTATTAAAGCAATAGCTTATTACTTTATAGTAGCCTATAAGTTAGTAAACTACCTAATATAATTTTAGAAGTCTTAGGTTAAGATAACTTTAGTTACCTTTTTATTACTATTAATAAGGGAGGTAAAAGTCTTAATAATAAGGTTTTACTTTATTATATTCTTTATATTATAAGTAATATAGTAAATAATAAAGTAAGTAGTAAAGATTTTCTTTCTTTAAAAGTAAAGCCTTTTTACTACCTAATATACTATATAAAAAGTTTATAAACTATAGCTATAGTAAAAGTATTTATTTCTTATAATATAGTTATAATAGAACTAATACCCTATATACTTCTATATAACTAAGGTATACTCCTTATTTTCTAACTTTAATACTACTTTATAATAGCTTATAACCTTATAGCTAGAGCTAGAGAGGTTAAGGGAAGGGGTAGGTATACTAATAGTAGCTAATATATTTACTAAATTAATAAATTAGTATAATAGTAACTAAGGATATTAAAGTATAATATACTAGCTTCTAGTAGAAGTTATTATAGTATTAGGCTTAGTTATAGCTATTACCTAATAGAATATAAAAAGGTAGAGGTAGTTAAAGTAAATAAGGAATTTATATTACTAATATAAGGGTTTTAATAATAATAAAGAAAGAAGGGAAGAATAAGAAATATATAAGGTAAGGTTATTTTTATATATATAAGTAAGAGTAAGAGAGTATAGTTATATAATTAAAAAGAGGGCTAAGAACTATATTTATAACTAAATTTACTACTAACTATATACTTATAGTACTAATACTTATAATAGTGGATTTTATACTAAATTACTCTATAAATTAGAACTATATAGATATATAGTAATAATAGCTTAAGGAGTAGTTTTAAATTAGAGTTTAGAGTCCTACTATTTTACCCTAAATATTAATTACTTTAGGGATATAAGTAAAAAAGAGGCTATATAATAAATTTAAGCTTAATACTTAAATTTAAGCTAAAGCCTAGATAGAGCTATAGTAGTAGTAAGTTATATAACTATAGAGTATATAAGAAGACCTAGTTATATTAGAGTAAAGGCAGTGCTAGTAAAGGGAAGGAGCCTTCTTCCCTTATAGTTAATAATAACTTTATTATCACTAGAAAGCAGTCGCCTTCTAGGCTAGACTATAACATAGTCTAATAAAACTTAAGTTAATAGAATTATAAGTAGTAGAAAGTATATAATAATGTTTAAAGGTTAGTAGTATTTTCTTTAGTATTTTACTATATATTTAATAGCATTATTATAGGTAAAAATATTAATAATTTTAGTAAAATAAGAATATAAGCTAATAGTTAGATATTTTAGGTATACTTTATAGGAAGTATATAAGGTATATTTTTAATTTAGAATAAAAAATAGGGAATAATTACTTTTAAAATATACTTATAGTATATTCTCCTACTATTATATAATTTCTAGCTATAGTATAAAGACTTTAAAATCTAATAAGATAATATACCCTTATACTTAGTAAAAAAAACTATAGAGTATATTTAATAAATATTTAATAGTAAGGAATTTATTTAGTAGCTACTATACTTTATTAACCTAAATTCTATAAAGTATATATAGCTTTAAATAAAATGTTAGATTAATAATAAATATTCTCTTAATTAGCTAATAAGTAATAAATTATATATAGCTATTTTTAAAGCTTAGAATATAGTACTAGTAGAGTATTTAAAGAAATTAGTATATTCTATACTATATTAGCTAGCTGCTATTAAAGTAGCATATAGGGGATACTTAGGGTATTAACTAGAGGTAAAAAATACTTCTCTTTCTATAATATTTGCTTACTACACTATATATCTTAGTATCCTTAACTATATTACTGTAATTTCTGAAGTAATGGTTAATTAGCTAAAAGTCCCTAGTAAGGGCCCCTGCAAGTAGAGTTATTAGATTATTCAAGGGGTGGACTGTACTTTGTCACGGACTCGAAAGGGCATGCTGCATAAATAAAGGCATCCGATAATATGGATACCGTCCATTTAGCCTGTTAAAGGTGATGCATCATCGGACAGGGCGCTTCGAACGAACAAGCTTATTTCCGTTATGGCCTTATCTATGTACTTACGTGAAATGACATAAATTGTCGCTTTTTTAAAAGTATCTTAATATTTTTATCTTATTAACCTAATGAGGAATATAATAGTAAAGAAATAACATCTGATTACGAAGAATATGCAGCCAAGGTACCTATATAAAATATATATGTATATTATTTATCTTTATTTATATAAATAGATTGGTAGAATTAGATAAATTCAAGACACCTCCAGAAAAGCGAAAACATCTGTCATTCCCAGTATGCATGTACACACATACCATGTCCGTGCGCGTACTCACAAGCCACATGCCTCCATCTCGCGTGGTCATGTCTGCGATTGCTGCCTTGATGCCTGCGACATCTCGATCGTTTCAACCCCGCCTTTGACCATGGCCGCATCCACCCAGGAGAGGGGCTGCGAGAAAGGAGGAATCCATCGAATCGACCAAATCAGTATGGCTTAACCCGCCCTCCCCCATCTTGCTCTCGGACTTCGGACCGATACCAGGCACGACCACCGAGGTTGGGTCGACCACGTCGAATTCTGACTCATTGGCCCCTTTCGAGCTACAAGACACACCTACATCTGTATGTACCCTCTACTCAGTATTATCCGATGTATAATCTTAGTTAAATACCTAACTTCTATATTTACTTAGGAAATTTTCCCTCGTTTTTATAGGTACTTGGTAGTAAATCATTCAGGGTGTGTATTATATACCTTTGCTTGTTCTTTTTTTTTTCTTTTTTTTCTGCTATTGTTTATTCTTTATTATTCAGTCTTCTCTTCTTCCATTCTTCTCTTCTTCCATTCTTCCATCTCCCTTCTCCCTCTTCATTTTCAATCCACCATT
Source organism: Claviceps maximensis (assembly GCA_018360255.1). Taxonomy (NCBI): domain Eukaryota; kingdom Fungi; phylum Ascomycota; class Sordariomycetes; order Hypocreales; family Clavicipitaceae; genus Claviceps; species Claviceps maximensis. The sequence goes on from SRPZ01000045.1 coordinate 27,762, forward strand.
TTCCTCATCAATCACAGCAAATATGGATGCTGTGGTCGATATGAATGACTCTACTGAGGCATTGGACCTGTCTCGCATTCGCTTTCAGCTGATGTGAGTTCCCGACGATATCATTCCTCCTGCTCGAAGCTCAGAACTTGACGCTTCCATTTTTGTTTTCGCTCGCAACAGTCGTCTCGAAGATACAATCATCTTCCATCTCATCGAGCGTGTTCAATTCTCTCTCAACAAGGTCCGCAGCATTGTCCCGACTTCTCTGCATCCCAACTATTCACGACCCCTCCCCTCCCCCTCTCCGCACACGCACACACACAAACACACAGAAAAATCGCACAACTAATGGGAAAATGACTTTTCGCATAGACAATCTACACGCCCGGCGCTCTCGAGATTCCACAAAGCAATCTCTCCTTCTTCGATTGGTACTTTTTTGAACAAGAGAAGCTCCAATCGCTCATCCGGCGCTATGAATCCCCCGACGAGTATCCCTTCTTCCCCGACGCCGTCCAGACGCCGATTTTGAAACCGCTCAATTACCCCAAGATTCTACATCCCAACAACGTCAACGTCAACGACAATATCAAGACGTTCTACATTGAGAAGTTCCTCCCGGCCGTGTGTCCTGACTTTGGGCGCGAGGATAGGGGCCAATCGCAAGAAAATTACGGCTCTGCTGCCACGTCGGACTTTGCGTGTCTGCAGGCGCTGTCGCGACGAATTCATTTCGGCAAGTTCGTCGCCGAGTCAAAGTACCGATCTGATCCGGAAAAGTACAGACGTATGATTGAGGCGAATGATCGTGCGGGCATTGCCGAGAGCATTACCAACAGCGCTGTTGAGAAGTCCGTGTTGGCGCGGCTGCGATTAAAGGCTCAAACCTATGGGAAGGATCCGTCCATTTCGGACAAAACGAAGGGACATGTCAAGATCAACGTGGATGCCGTGGTGGCCATGTATGAGGATTTCGTGATTCCACTGACTAAATACGTTGAGGTGGAATACTTGATGCAGAGGTTAGAGGGAGGAGAGTGATGGCGCAATGCTGCGCCATGATGAAACGTGGAAATTGAGTTGAAGACATGTACCATAGTTGCCGACAGCAAAAGAAGAAAGAAAAAAAAGGAACAAATATCTAAGAAAATCGTATCTTTGCTGCCTCACAACCTTAAATCAACAAATCATTTTCCTTCTTGGCACATGGTTACGCGTATTTATTCGTATTTATTGACGGGACGAGACTGGCTCTATCCTTCGGATTTGAATTGTTCAGCAATGGCCTTGACCGCGTCCTTAAACTTGCTGGCTTCAATCAAGATCATGTGTCCGGTGGGCTTGATGCCGGCCTCCTGAAAAGCCCGCTTACTATCTGACACGGATTCATTCTCCTTGGTATATGCAAAGCTGCCGTACGCCAACGCATACTTGTGCAGCACCTCGTCCTCCATGTGAAAGTGAAATGTCGTCACCTCGTCCTTTGCCTTTTTCTTCTTCCGCTGCTCCACATCTAGCGTCGACTCGACTTCCGTGTACGTCTTGGACACAATCAGGTAGTGCGAGAAGTCGTAGGGCTCCTTGTCCTCCACCGCGGCCTCCAGCTCATCCACCAGCATCGAGTACAGGGGAGGCGCAATCTCCGTGGGGATATTGATGAGTCGCTCGGACAGCACCAGACCGACGTGCTTGTCAGAGTGGAGGATGTCGGGTATCGCGGCCAGCGAGGGGTTCGTCTTTGCCTTTTCGGTCAGGTACTTCAGTATGTCCTTGATGGGTTCCTTTTCCCGGTGAACAAAGGTGTTGAGCACACTGAGCATCACGAATGCGTCGTATTCCTTGCCGTCCACCTTTACGGTCGATCCGATGGTTGGTTGGGACAGGATGAGGTCTGCCAGGGCGGACATGTTGAAGAGGGCGGCATCAACATCGAATAGTTGTCGTAGCAAGGACTTGACGCCGTGGAAGTCGATTGAGGGGTCAAAGTTGAACCATTCGAATTCTACGTCGAGCATGTCAAAGTCCTATTTTTTTTTTTACTGTTATTAGCGAACGGATTGGCACTATATTGATCCAGATATCTCTAGAGAAGAAAGAAACAAATATAAAAAAAAACCCACCTCTTCATCGCTAGTGTCCTCGTCCATTCTGTCGACGCCTGCGTCAGGTACCGGAGCATCCTTGCCGTCTTCTCTTGATCGCTTTTTGCCCATTGTGAAGAACGTCGAGTGTGATCCCAATTCCTGACTGAGGTGGTAGAGACGAGAATTGAGAGGAAGAAAAGACAAAAAGACAAAAAAAAAAAAAAGGTCACAAAGGAAGAGCGATGGCCTCGGTTTGAAAACAGAAGCTGGCGGTTCGTTAGATTGAGCTTTTGCAGCTTGAAATTTTGCGACAAGGAGCCCCGCGCTAGCCTGGTTTGGCCAGGCCCAGTTCCCGACCCTCCAGTCGATTCCGAATTCCAACCAATGATGAAGCTTCAGGCACATCAGCAGACGAGACCCAAGGCACAACCCATCAGTCAACACTGAAACTTGCGTCACCACACATTTCGATTCAATTGCTCGCCCTATCAACACAGTCGGAGTTCGGCCCCAAAAGCTTGCGACGGACCCGGCGACGGCACCATCTGTTGAGTCCTGCAGGCACGCGATGCTTCCTGCATAAGAACAATTCTTCGCCGTTCTTCGCCCCGCGTTTTGGGACTCTTCCTCCGGAGACAGACGTCACCATCACCACGCCTGCCCCCTCCCCAAGCCACGAGCACGAGTACGAGCACAAGCACGAGCGCAAGCATAACACCACGACGCCCCCTCGGCTCCCCTCCCCCTCGACCCCGATACAATGGACTACAGTGCTTCGATGAATGAAGCCGACGACCCCGCGGCCTCTCCGTGGGGGAACGGCCCGAGTCTTTTGCCCCAACAAGCACGCACAGGGTTTGCCGACATTGCGAGTGAACCTTCAGACTCTCCCTTTCACTACAACTCGCAAGCTGCCGACCTTGATCACTCAGCCAGCCAACCAGGCCTTCAGGAACCCGGCACTGCATCGACGGCGTCAGGGACAGAAGCCAGCAATGTTGATGACGTCAACACACAGGACTCATTCGTAGCCGGGAGTGCCGGTCCATCCCACCCTGGCCCATCTCAAGAAGCATCAGACGTACGCGAGCAAACTGGCCAGCCTCCTCATGGACAAGCGCCACCGGTGCAGCAGCAACAGTCAACGCCCCAGCCGCGATCCCAATTCAAACTACAAGCCAAGATCACAGGCCTTGAGCGAACAGGGAAAAAGGATCCCGTGCTCCGATTCGACGTTCACGTATGTCCCACGCATGATAACCCCGAGTTCTCCTATACCTGCATCGTGGGTGACTAATTTATGAATAACCATTCCATAAACACACACGCGCGCACGCACAAAACAGACCAATCTTCCCTCCTTCAGGACAACACAGTATCGAGATGTCAGGCGTCTTCACTCCGAGTTTGTCAAACTTGGACAACACCTCGTGTCTGCCAATCCCGAGGCTCTGGTCCCCGCTGTACCGCCACCTGTTACGGCCGCCGGCGCCGGGACAGATGAAGATGATAGTCGCGTCAAGGCCATGATGCAACGTTGGTTCAATTACACATGCAGCAACGAGATCCTCATGAGAGACGATGAAATGGTGCTCTTCGTGGAAAGTGATTTCGGCTACAGCCCGCTGCTCAAGATGAAGCAGCCAGCGACGGGAGTGCGCAGAAAGATCTTGAAGCAGTTTGCTCCTCCACCTGATGATACCCCTGAGCTCGCAGATGCACGTCCTACCGTCAAGCTGTTCTACCTGGGGACCATGGATGCCGGCCACAAAGTAGACAAGATGGTGAAAGCACGCCGAGGTACAAACACACACAGACACCTAACTGCCATGTTTTACTTCATATTCCCAACACCATGAGAAATCCCTAAAGTGCTGACCACTTTCCCCCTCCCCCCTTCCCCCTTCTCTAGGGCTTGGTCTCGCCGAGTCAGACTACGGCGTCAAGCTGAGCAGCATGCACGTCCAAGAACCCCATCCCGGCCTAGCAAATGCCTACAAGAAACTCGGCCGCGTGATCCAAACCATGGGCGACTACCACGCCGCCCAGGCCACCGCCCAGGCGGCCACCGTCGGCGATCCCTTCCAATACCACTCGCAGGACGCCTTCATCGTCAAAGAATCCCTCACAAACCGGCAGATCCTCATCCGCGACTTCCTGCAGGCCCAAGAAGTCACGCGAAGCAAGCTCAACGCCGCCGACCGCCTCAAAGCAAGCTCCAGTGTGCGCCGTGACAAAGTCGACGAGGCCATCACGGCCCTCGACGACGCCCGCCAGGCCGAATCCGCCCTGCACACCAAGACGCATCGGGTGACGCATAACCTCGTCCACGACCGCCGTAAGTGGTTCGCCCGCACAGCGGCCGATCTCCGCGCCAGCATCCGCGAGTACGTCCTCCGCGAAATCGAAGCCGAGCGCCGCACGCTCTCCCTCCTCGAGACCGTCCGTCCCGACATCCGGTCCATCGACGCATCAGGCGGTCTCAGCCGCCTGGGTCGCGAGGCCCATCCCACCACGGCCATGCGGAGAACAAGCCACGCCTCCAGCCAGGGTCCCAAGGGCGACGCCTGGAGCGGCGTTCCCCGTCGATCAGATGCCACCCGCAGCACCTCTGGTAGTTTCATGGGCAAACTGCCCGAGGAGAGTGACGGAGCCAACGACGAAACGAGGGATACCAGCACCGCGGGAAGACCGCTCCTCGGGGATCTAAACGAGGAGGATGACGATGATCGCATCGATGCAAGGAACGCGGCTAGTCGTTTGGCGACGAGCACCTTTTAGGGCCCCCGAGCAGTTCAGACAACTCGGCATCGCATCCTGCTGTACCGTACGATGTTTTACACGGGTTTCCTGGCGTGGGAAAAAGCCGCGTCTCAAGCAGATCCACTAGTCCCCGCTCCCCGCTCCCCGCTCCCTTTTTTTTTTCTTTTTTTTTCGTGCAGGTGGTGTTGTGGAAGAAACATGGATGTATATATCTTTTACAAAAAGGCCGAGAAGAGTAATAAAAGCGGGTTGTGCGAATTTTGCATTTTCTTATTCAATATTGAGTGGGTGTGATGTGGTTTCTTGGTGGCTTATATGTTTTATAGGATATACAATCTATTCGTACGAATATATCGATATACGATGTATTCATATGCAATATATCCATCCATATATATATATTTACACACACACACGGATACACAATTCATGAAAAGAAAACGCATGCTTAATTTACCACACAATAAAAATACCCTACACCACACCTTGGCCGGCTCTGTACCCATGTACCTGCGGCATCGTCACCGCACGAAGCTCATATTCCGAGCATTAGAAACACTTGAATCCTCCTTTGCTCCACATATCCCACCAGTGCGTTCCTTGTCTCCCCCGCCTCCGTTCAAATCACGCCCTGTACCCGAATGTTAAAGGACGACGGAGACGCCAACAATCCCGGATCAAGAAGGTCGGATGTCCTCGACGCTATCCTCGCGGAATCCACAATGCTGAATTTTTTGCCGACTTGTCTCGTTGCATTCATGCTCTGCATGATGCTGTTCATGAGACTGGTCAAGTGGACGTTATTGGCTTCCTTTTCCAATTCTGCTTCAAAGTCCTCCTTGTCGGCCGGGACGACGAGGTCGAGTCTGTTGACGAGAGCTAGGATCTGGCGGAGAATACAATGCGAGGGTGTAATTTGGTTGGTCTCGGTCTCAAGCTCGTTCTCGCTGCCTTTTCCAGTGGCGGGACTCGTGGTCTGGCCGTTGACAAATGACGGGGGCAGACATTTCAGATAAGCGGTCAGAAGACGAATGCGGGCGTGCAGCATCTTGAGGGCATTCGCCTTGGCCGTTAGGGCGGCAATCATCTCATCTTCTTCTCGGGTGAGGTCAACAGCGCTGTCGTTGGTGGATTGGGCTAGGATTTCTTCACTTTCCGCTTCTGCTAGCCGCCTCTTGCCCTTGCCCTTGCCCTTGTCATTGCTCGTGCGCTTGTCAGACGCCTCTATTGACTGCGAGGTACGGTCGTCCCTGGTGCCCGTGGAAGCAGAGGTGGCGTTTCCGGACCCGGCAGCCACGTAGTTCATGCTAATCAACTCGGTTTCGTCCGTTTCGATGCTGTATGACACGGGACGGAATCTAAGCTGCAGTGTTGCTTCACCATCCTGCATCGTCTTATCCTCGCCATCTTGCTCGCCGGTCTTTCGGTCGTCGACCTCGTATATTGTCTCGTACATGGTGGCGGGTGCTTTACCGGCAACAGAATTCGCACCTGCTTCTGAACAATGGAAGCCTAGTATAATTGCTGAATCGTTCCAGTTGTCGAGGATTTGCTTGTGGATGGGAAGGTCGGTGAGCTGCGGACCCTCTGAGGGCACGAGAGTGTACCAGCCTACGAAATCTAGATTCCGGTCCTTGTGTACGGTAACCACTGCAGTAGAGACGTCAGCGATTCTGAGTCTAAATCTGAGTTTCAGTCTGAGACTTCATCTTCGTCTTCTTCTTCGTCTCCGTCTGATCAAATGTCTTGTCTTCTTTTGTGCAGTTGCACTTTGGACCTCGCCGTAGCACCAGAGCCCACAGGAAGAAGACGAGGCCATGATGACACAACATGAAAGGAGGTGAGATTGGTTCGGGATAGGGTGTAGACGTACTTTGCTCGAGTCTGGAGGCAAATCTCTGTTGATCGAGCAGGTAACCACCATCTACCTCGGGCGCTTTCCTTAAGTGGCATTCAAAAGTGTGCTCCATGGTGATTTCGCGGCCAGTTTGCTGGCCAAGAATGGCGCCCACGACGGGACCGTCTTGTTGTCGTATGAAATGTCTCGAGACATGATCGGAGAGACCAAAGAGGACGATTGGATGCACCACAACCTGAAGCTGAGAGCTTTTAGACTGGGTAGACAGCATGAGAGACGTGGAGCTCTTAGGAGCTGTGGTTTCAGTGTCCATTTCCATCGAGGGCAGTTGCTGTGGGAAGATGGTGCGTTATGAAGCTATGAAGAGTATTCGCAGTTCAAGGATCGACTTGAAAGGTCACTTTTCTGACGAGACACGACGGCTGAAGTCTGAAACCTGAAGTCTGAAGTCTGGAGTGACGAATCACAGGTGGGGCGCGTTTGTGCTGGCGGTTGGTCCTTCCCTGGACTGTCATTTGAAGCTCCGTGACTGGAGACCGTGACTGGTGATTGGTCTGTGAGTCTCGAGTGGATCCGATAATTCAAAAGTCATCGATCCAACGTGCCGCTTACTTGCTTCTTTTCCGCCACTTGACAAGAAATGGCACTCGACTCACTACTCCATCGACAAATGGCCATGGCAAGCACGGAGCCAGTCTCGTGTGTTGATACTTGTTTCTCACGATTCGAGACACTCACATCGCCTACCAAAGAATGGCCCGCACTCCGCGCACATCATGTGCTTACTTGACACCACCACCATCACCACCATAACCACCATCGGCCTCCTCCACTTCAAAGCGCCATTTGGTCCGTCTTGTTGCCCTACAGTTGTCAGACGTGGACCCAAATTTGCAGAAGCCACAGGCATCATCGAGTTTGAGGGGGATCGGTTGACTCGTCAACCGAATCGTCGAGCCACCCTGTCAGAAGTCCTCGTCTTTCGAGGCAAAAGAGGCACGAGCGGCTGATGTATGAGTACCCATATTACGTCCCGTTTTCATGAGCTATCAGCGCTTTGCATGAATTCTCCCTGTGAAACTTGGGCTTGTGTAAAATGGACTTCATACACGCTCTCCATCTCGCCGAGAGTACGTGATCTGCTATCTCAAATCCATATCATAACGATTCCTCACGCAACACCGGCTTACGTCACGCCTATAGACGAGGAATTTCCCGTATCGTGTTTCTATTCAGTGTTCAGACTGTTGTAGGTCTGGACGCTCTCGAGAGCTGACAGTACTGGCAGACAAACTGCTGAATACCGGCATCTCCGAATGCTCAACGGCGGCATCCTTGCAGGGCTTGGGATTGCAGCAGCCTCAACTTGCGCCTCGTGGTAGAAACTTACACGGACAGGGTAGCAATGCAAGATTCTGTGTTTGCGACATAAGGAGCCTTACATAGGGTTGGAAGTGAAAGATGCAGTGGTAAGCCATGAACAACTTGGGGCTTTTTAGGCACGTCTTTGCCGTCTGGCCAGGCATGTACATTTCGAAGGGTATGTAACCTTTTCTTTATCAATTCCTATTCACACCCACCCCTCTTTTGTCGATGGCACCAGATCTTGTTCAACGATTCTCGGTTAACGTTATGTAGATCTCTCTTGTTATTTTTTACTTCTTCTCTTACTATCTCAGGTTATGTCATTATCTGCTCTACATTTCTAGACCAGGCCTCAGGTATTACCCGACCTACAATCAAGACGTCCAGGCTGCCATCTGCAAAATCTGACTCTGCGGGGAAATGCACGAGAAGGTTTTTTCATCTGGTAATGCAGTCAGTATGAATACGAGACACGTCCCAGGATATCTCACGCCCTAATAGCTGTTCTCTTGTCCTCTATGGTCGTCGCATCATCTACTTGGGCCCTATATCAGTTATACTGGACACAAGGTTGGCGTTTGTAAAAAGATATTGCCATCCGGCCTCATCTTTGATGGTGGCAGACTATACATCTGACAAGTAGGCGCTACATACATATATATAATTATGGGTATTGCTGTCTATCGAAATGCCATGCGATACCTTACTCGAGGAAAAGAAAAGAGCAGCCGCGCCGGGCGATACACGCTCAAAACAACTAAGCACAAAATAACATCTACTCCACACGCTCAATCCGCAGCAGACATCGCCGTCTGGTCATCATTAGTAATATGCAGCTTCGCGCGGAGTAGACTTTTTATGTCATCGGCCGACCTAGCCGCCAGGGCGCTATACCCCAGTCGACTCAGGGGGTACAGCACCTCATTGTCGTCCCGCTTGACCGCCTCATTTATCACCCGAGGTGACTGGCTCATGATAATATCAATGTCCCGACGAATTTGGTCGCAGAAGTTATCCAGCGGTAGGTCATTGACGTCCTCGCCAAAAGGGTTTTCGATCTCGCGACCAATAAGGGCAAGGCCCAGAATGATGTACGCGGCAAAGATGGTGGCCGGAATGGTGACCCATTGGAGACTATTTACGAGTTGGAACGGCAGTACCAGGATGTACACCCATGTGATTTGGGCAAGAGCGATGGAATATGCCAGTGGCATGGGCGTGTTGAGGATACGATCCACGCCGTTGAGAATGTCATTGACCTGAGAAAGCAAGGTGAAGGCCTGGGTATGACTGCCAGCCACCAAGGTCTTATTTTCGATAATAGTCTGGATATAATCCGAACACGCGCTGTGGATTTCCAGCGGCACATTGCCGAGCGGCCGGGCCGGGTTCTTCATGAGCATTCTGGGGTTCTCTTCCGCCCAGGGGAATCCTAGAAACAAGCCAACGGTGCGCCACCAGTCCGGCGTCGCAGGTTCCTTTATGACGGCGCCGTGCGCAATCACAGGAACGTGGGCGATGCGACTCTGCAGATCCTTGTAATGTGTAAAGGGCTCGTAGCGGAGGCGGTGTTTTAGCGCAACACTAAGAGAGACGAGCATGTTGCAAAATGTGATTTTGGCGAGCAGATCCTCCGTGGGACACTCGGGTCTCTCGCTGGCATGGACCCAGACGATTCGGGCGAGGCATTGCGTGATGCTGGCGAGTTGAGACCAGTAGCGACGGCCTTCGCTGTATCGTTCGTAGGCGGTTGAGTTGCGGAACGAGAGCGATAGACCAACGACGAAACCAAGGATGGTAAGGAGGACGCCACTAATCCCGACTGATGGGTTGCCGGGGGCGGAGAGGGCGGACAAGGTCAGATTTGCAAGCAGGCCACCGGGGACAAGGTCGAAAACGGGAGATTGTTTTTATATGGACAGGGACACAAAACGAATGCAAAACGTACTGTCGTACACCAGGAGCGATATGGCGGTAATGCAAGTCGTCCACGCTGCGACAAAGGAAAGCGGAAAAATCATGTACGGCATGACGCTGCCGCGGAGGCGCATAAAATGAGGCCACCGCGAATGATGGTTGAGATCGCGCGGCCCGTACTGCACTCAGATACGTTAGCGCACATGTTTTTTCCGCGCCTCACGAACAAGAAGCTCGAAAGTAATGATGGTTTGGATGGGACATGTGGGACTCACAAGTAGACCCTGAAATGCGTTATTTTGTTCCTCATCGTGTTTGGAGTTTAGCGATGTCGCGCCGGGGATTGTGGAGGATGTGTGTGCCTTACGGGTCTCGCGCGCCTTCACGGAGTTCATTTCGAGTTCCACCTCGATCGAGGCACGCTTGGAGTCGCTTGGTGATGAATGAAGCAGTGTGCGTTCCGAGGACGCATACATGGAATGACGGGTCATTTTTAAGACGGCCCCGAGGGATTGGGTTTTGACGCAGAATGAGGGACTTGATCAGAATGTAACCTCGTCTTGCATCTGCACAGATGTACTCCTTTCCTTTTGTTCAAAGAAAAAGGGGGTGGGGCCGGGTAAACGAGACTATAAATAGGGATCAGCATGGGGAGCTGCAAATCATGGCCGGGGTCTTGTCGTCAACGCTCCGTGACGCCCCCTGGTAGATCAGACATTAGCTGTGGACTCCCCTCCTTGGCGTATGCATAATGGGAGAGCGACCAAGGTTGAATTCATGTCGTTCTGGTCACGACGTTGTCAGGAAGTTGTTCAGGGAGCTTGCAACTATGTTGTTGTTGTTGTTGTCGTTGTAGTTGTTGTTTCCACGAGGAACATTGCTCACCGAGTGTAGGGAATTGATCAAGCAGCACCATTCTTAGTTGAGACACAAAGAATAGACACCTGGTTCGTCTCATGCGTTTCTTTTTTGTCGGGGAACAAAGGGACGCCATGTAAGCCTATGCGTACACTCTACCCCCTCCCCACCTTGATGAAAGAAAATGGCTCTACAGGACGAATGAGGCCAATCAATCTTTGCGGCAGAAGCGTATGTACAAAGACACAGGAACCTGAGTTATATGTACCTAAGTAGGTACTTAGTGCCGCCTATTCGTGGACAACAGGGGTATCCTTGGATAGCCAAGAGGGCGGCCCACATCTTTGTATAGATGTCCAGGGCGTGGATTGTGGACGGCGCACAGAAAAATGGACACGATATGACTTTTCTTGCCTTTGAGACACTCAGCTTGCCTCCTGCGCGTGAGGACTGCATTATCCTGCCGATCCGGCTCTGTGTGTCCTATTTCGGAATGTTTGATGAAGGGTACCTTTACATAGGACCCCTCTTTGTAGCTTGGTAATCCGCATCAGCGAGATCGAAAGGCTTTAACAAAGACTTAATATTCTTTTGAGAGGCCTTGCATTTTTATGTGATTTTACTTGAACAAAAGAAGGAAAAGAATTAAAAAAAAAACAAGCCTAGAAATTAACTTTGTCTGACTTATCAGGACATTATTAACGTATGAACGGCCAATATGTGTCATTTTTCTTCTCAGCGACTGTGCAAACTATATAACGGCAAATGTGTGCTTTGAGCTCAACGTGGAATAATATGAAGTTTCAAACGATTCGCTCTCGAGATACGCACGGTTGCCCGTGAACTGCGTCAAGCTTATTGATCGCAAAAAAGCTGGGAATAGGAATATAAAGAGTACGTTGTCATTCATACAGGGTATGAGGAGTCACACTACTGATTCGGGGCCGCTATTCCCGGGCGGGGCGGGCCCTGTCAGTGTGCACCAGGATGGAAATCCGCTTGCGCAATCCTGCCGGCGCTCCAGCCAGTCCGTCACGATGGAAATTGGCCGGACGTGATGAGGACTGGGCCTGCCTAGTGGCGATTCGAGATGCAGTCGATAACCGGCGGCTCATCTCCGTCTTGTGGCCGGTGGCCGCTTGGGCACGTGAGCATGCGGTCTGATTTGCGTACGCTTGTGAGCTCAGTGCTCTCTCTCTACTGGTTGCTTCTGCGTGGCGTCTCCACTATCACGACAATCATGCCCCTCCTTCGCACGTGCAGCATGTATGTACAAATGTACATTCGCACGTAGACAGTGAGACCGCAGTTCGGTCCCCTGGACAATAAAAAATAAAATAAAAAAATGGTTCTCCCTCTTCCCTTCTCATCGATTTTCTCTCAGCCGTCTCTTTTCCTCCCCATTCTTCACGCTCAAGGTGCTTGGCTCTGGTGATGACGCTCTCCTCCACCGGCCGTCGTCTCCTACGTACTTCGAATCGGCCAAGCTCGTGATGGGTCGATTCTCTGCTCGACGCCGTCCGTTGGCCCTGCTGGCACTGGTCGCATCTCTTCTGTTCCTGTATCATGTTTCGCCAGCGCCAGGAATCCATGTTTGGGGTCCGCGCCCCCCCGTGTCTGGGCCGCCGCCGTCGCGAAATGACGATGACCTCGGCGAAACGAGTGAGCTTGATTCCATCGGATACCTCACCAAGCCACGGAGTATCCCTCGCACCGACGCACACCCCATCGAGTATCTTTCCCAAACGGCCGAGCACGACTTCAGCGCGACTCTTCATCGCCAGTCCAAGACGCTCGAGGAGGCCGTCGAAGAATACCGCCGACGATATGGCCTCCCTCCGCCCCCGCACTTTGACAAATGGTTCGCGTTTGCGAAAGAGAACGACGTGGAATTACTTGACGAGTTTGATACAATTCACGACCTCATGACCCCCTTTTGGGGACTGACTCCCGGGACGATACGAAGCCGCGCGCGCGAGGCGCTGGGACTGGGTCGCAACAACGGGCTGCTGGGCATCGCCATCCGGGCACACAAGGTCGCCTTTGTGGAGAATGCAAACGGTGCTGACTGGCAGCAGGCCGCAACGACGGACATGATGGCCAAATTCATTCAGTATCTGCCCGACATGGACTTGGCCTTTAACATACACGACGAGCCACGGGTGGTGCTTCCACACGACGACCTGGCCCGTCTGGTCCACAAGGCCAGGACGGGCGACATGGCGGCCTCGTTTGCCAACCCACGGCCCGTCAACCGGTTCGCAGCCAGTGTTCCCGACCTGGCGTCCGGCCTGCCCTTTGCCGAGACCAAACAGACGCGGTTCCGGTCTGCGCCCCATCAGCCGACGTGGACAACCTCGCGCATGTCGTGTCCCCCCGACAGCGCCGCCCGCCTGCTCGACGAGGCGGATCTGGGCGACGATGCCGCCCAGTACGCCCTCACAGACGCCGGCTTCGTCGCCAACGCCACCGCCCTGGCGGACATTTGTCTGAGTCCCTCGCTCAGCCACAGCCACGGCTTCTTCGAGATGCCCAACGGCTACATCATCGCGCACGACCTCTTCCCCATCTTCTCGCAGTCCAAAATCTCCTCCTACAACGACATCATCTACCCTTCCCCGTGGTACTGGTCCGAAAAGGTGGTCTGCGACGACGCCAAGGACCGCCCATGGGCCGACAAGCACGACCAGTTATACTGGCGTGGCTCCACGACGGGCGGCTTCAGCCGCGGCGGCAACTGGAAGCGCCAGCATCGACAGCTCCTCGTCCGCAAGCTGAACCACGCCCGCCACGCTAAGATCCTCATCAACAATGCCACTTCTCACCCGTCGGATTCGGACCCGAACTGGGCCCTGCAGCAGATCAACCGCAGCGACATCGACCCGCTCCTCAACGTGCGCTTCTCCCACGTCGGCCAGTGCGACCCGGACGACTGCCAAGCCCAGATCAAATACTTTGGCGTCGGGGACATGGTCGACATGCAGGACGCGTGGCAGTACAAGTTCCTCCTCGACATGGACGGGAATGCCTTTAGCGGCCGCTTCTATGCCTTTCTTAAGAGCCGCAGCCAGGTGTTCAAGCAGGCGCTCTTTGAGGAGTGGCATCGCGAACGGCTCAAGCCGTGGGTGCATTATGTGCCCATGAGCATGCGCGGACACGACTGGATCGAGCTCGTGCGTTTCTATAGCGGCGGCCGAAAGAGCCGCGGGACCAGCGGCACGGCCCATCAGATTGATAGGGCCGAGGCCATGGCGCGGACGAGCACCGAGTGGGCGGGCAGGGCGTTGCGAAAAGTAGACATGGAAGCTTGGTTTTTTCGCCTACTACTCGAGTGAGTTTTTTTTTATTTTCTTTAATTTTTTTTTTATAAATCACTCTTCCCTCTTCCCTCTGCCTTCCTATTTCCTCTATCTACATACTTACTCGTGAATAGATATGCTAGGGTCGTGGATGATGATCGCGCCTCACTTGGCTTTGCTTTAACGAGTGCGCCTTCTGCGCCGGTGGCGTAGTCTTGGATGCTTTATTTTTTCAAGTTCATTTCGGCGTTTCTTTCTCTTTTCTACTTTCCCTCTCTTCTTTTTTCTTTTAAATATCTTCATCTTTACATAATCTCTTCATCGCGGCATCTATACAACCGTCGTTTTAGAAATCACGACGTCATCCTGTGGCTCATGACGGTATGTCTCGGCCTCTTGGATGAGCATCGTGTGCTCTCCACTACACTAATCGCCATATCTGCGCGGTTTTCTGAATAGTCTTAACAAGCAGAAAAAGCGCAGATGTTTCAAAACTGACAAAGATGGAAGACCAGTAAAATCTCGATGGAAGCCGGGAGCAAATTTTGCGTCGCAGGTGATTAAACCGGGTGATATGTCAGGGCTGGCGCGTGCAAGAATTACTTTGGATAAGCTCTGCGTGATATGTGTGCCTGCGTTTTGTCCGCGCTTGGCTTGCAGTAATACTTGGATAATTTTAACCCATTTACTCTATGGTGTGAGGAATATTCTTTTCGTGATTTTCAAACGGCGTACTTGTCTGTCCATGTCCTTGCTTAGTGCCGTAGTCAGACATCCCTTCTCGGGTTCTTTGCAACTCCCTGCGGGACATGATATTATTGAAATTACCACTAGGATTCGCTACATGATCATATCAATGGAGAATCCATCTCTTAGGTTGACATGAGGCTCGTGGCTAAGGTCGGACGTTGTGAGTTGAGGAGCGGTTCCCGGAAGAGTGGCGTCCCGAGCTCTGACGAGCCTACGAATTCTCCTTGCATAAAAGTGAAAAGACTGTGGTGGGTGCACACTCGCACGCAAAGGAGTGGAAGTCCTCCTCTGTCATCGGAATATAGTCCGTCTTACAAGGCGCCTTCCTCCACATAAGTACCGAGGATTTGGAATGAAGCTATGTAGAATAATCCGGAGATGTGTTAATCGTACGGTGGTAAGAGGTAATAAGAGCAAGGGTGCAGCAAAAACACACCTCAACAAAGTAACAAGTATGATATGCACAAAGATGAAGAATTTTTTTGTTACCTAGAGGGAAAAAGGCCATATATCTACGAATGACTTTGGGCATAGCTTCTGAGGCTATTACAAGGCATTCATGGTTACCAAAGGCGGGCTCGCTTCACGGTGATATCCTTGTGGGCAGGCGACTGACAGCAATGCGTGTTGCTCTACTGCGAGGGGATAGCGCGGAGTTTATTGTTCGACAGGCATGCGGATGTGACACTGTATGTACATGCCGCTTACATGCCGTCGTCGAAATGATGTCACATCGTCCTTCTGACGGAATTTCTTGCTGTGCCCGTGAAAAAAAAAGGGGGGGGGGGGGGGGGGGGTGGTTTGAGAGCGCGAGGACGTCAGAGGTTCGAGCGGCGAATATCATATTGTCTCATACGTGATGTTTTTTCCCCGCTGGGAAACATAGACTGTTACTTGCTTTATCTGGTTGACTTGATTTCGCCGAGGCAATGCGTCCGCGTACAGGTGGCGCAAAGGGCATGGGCTCGACCACTTTCCTCTACTGTGGTGTTGAAGGTAGGATAAGCGGGACTGCATCTTGTATGATGTTGAAAAAACACAGATTTTAGAAGAGCATGCAGCTGTTGAAGAATCGAGGTGGCGAGAAAATATAAAAAAAAAAAAAACTTATTCAAGCACCATACAAAAGCGATATTGAAAACGTCTTCTTCTCAAACAGTAATGGAGTGTTCCCCGTTCATATTGATTCAGAGCGCAAAAGTACAGAAACAGACCCGCCGTACACATGGAGATGGGCAGTGAGCAAAGCACGCAGCACGAGCAGAAACACACATGCACACTAGGCCAGGTGACAAATAGAAATCCCGTCTTAAGTAAAGACGATTGCGCCGACAATGACGGCATACTTTCCTTGGATGTGTGGCTCATGGCGCTTGCGCCCGAAGAAGATGAAGGTTTGCGTGCGGAGTGTGCGTGCGGGGTGTGTGGGTTATTGCTGTGCTTCAAGACAATGAATCAAGCAAGAGGGCTTGAATATGAGAAGCGGGAATGAAACGTGAAGAAAAGAAAAGAAAGAAAAAAGAAAAAAAGAGCTGCACGGGTCGAGTTGTGGGTTGAATTTGATCAGCTGAGATTGTCAGACTCGTCATCGCAGCAGATACAGGATGCGTCTTTGATCCACTGGTCTGACTCCTGCATGCATGAGTGGCTGGCTATTAGCGAAACGTTGTTGGGGTCACTCTTGAGGCTAATACCAGGGAGGACATGGGTATTTTGGCAAGGAGTACCTCGCGGCATGGCAACGCGCAAGAAAAGGCGGGGAAAGAGTATTTGCTGAATGATTCTAAACATCTATATGAGGTGGTGACAGCGAGTGAGCTACATGTCTGCTTCTCGCGTGGACTGCGCAGCAAGCCACGAATATACACGCACAGAGGTTCTGGAATTCACCCGGATTAGAGTTCACTAGAAAGTCGTTCGGGCCACATTAAGATTCGCCGCCTTGGTGGCACAGAGCTTAGGTATAGCTTTCATTTTCGAACATTTTATTTTTAATTATTAAGGTTTATAAATCAAGTGGCTCTTTTCGTGGCCATGTGACCGGCCCATCGGCGAGCCTTCGATCGATGGACTCTCCTCCCACTTCGGGACATCGGGGCGGCGCGCAGTCTCCGTACACTTCTTGATTGGCTGGTTCTCAGCTAGTGGAGACCGGATATAGCCTCGGCGCGGGCCGGGCAGTCCAGACCCGCTCATCGAGGGCATGTCGGGCGTGTGAATATCACCGAGCAGACACTATCAAAGATTTGATCGCTTGACCAACGGGAAAATCAACTGTGAGAACCTTGGGTCGAGATTTTATCCATACATTCATCAGGTGAGCACGCAGCTGCACCCGGATCTAAAGGCCGTCGCAAACTGTCTTGCGATGGCCTGACCCTTGTCAAGGTCGCACGGAATGTGTAGATGATCATGACATCTGAAGTGACTTTTGCTGCTCATGCACCCCAGTTCTGTTACATTGCAGTAAATTCCTTGGACGATGTCACATATCTGCACATGGGAGGGGTAATTGGGTCAATGAATCATTGGTTCAGAAACTGCGATGGGATGGTCGGAAATCTAGGGGGGTACCTCATTGCTGCGTCCAGCAAGAGGGGATAGAAGTATCTAGATGCCAAGTCTATACTTGCTGTACTATAGAGGAATCTTGAACAATAGCTTCAGCCAAGGTCGCGTGCGATTGGCTGCTGAGGAGGGGGCTCGTGTGTACTCTTGTAATGGATGCTCGAGGAGTGGCCCTTTTTTGTCTTTTTTTTTCTTTTTGTTGCTCGGTAAAGAAAAGCTGCGTGACGAGTTAGCCGTCTCACTTCATCACGCTGAAATGTAGCTGTGAAGGGGAACCGTTTTTTTTTCGCGATGGATTGAGTTCAAGTCGAACCTGGCATATTGAAAAAAAAGACAATGATGTAGCGGTAAGAATAAAGTAAGTGGTGGCGAATCTCTACCCACCCGTGCTGCGTGCTGCGTACTGGCTGCTCGGGGAGACCCTGAAGGGTGTGTCTCTGAATGAACAAGATGTATCGACCTGGCGATTGAGACAATATGCCCGAGAGGAGGACACTACACACCACCATACATGTCCGTCGGCGCTTACGCCTGGAGAAAAGTATATAAGGAGACGCTCATCTCGAGCTTTTCACTCGAGCACATTCTCTGCGTATGTTCTCATTTCTTTTACCTCATCAACTTCCACATCTCGCACCCAACCAACGACAAGCCGGGAAAATCACAAACCCCTCCCTCTTCAACATGAAGTTCCAAACATCCATCTCCATCGCTCTTCTCTACATCCAGGCCGCCCTCGCCGTGCCTTCCAGCTTGGCTGAACAAGAATGCGGTGGCCTTGGGGTCATGAACGTTGACCCGGCCACGCTTCCCGAAGGCGTCGACCCTGCCAACGTCCGCAAGTGTCTCAACCACCCAGAAGGTCTCCTCCAGCGGGACGAGGAAAAAAATCTTTTCGCACGCGAATGCTGGTACCGCGATGATTTTGGATGCAGTAAAAGCGGGTGGTGCTATAAGACGTGTGGTGCCAACGGGCAGTGGTGCTGGGCTGCCCAGAATGGGGGTTATGGCTCATGGATTGGTTGTTCGAGCTTCCGGGATTGTAACAAGGAAATGGCCTGTGGGCAGGGCAACTGTAAAGCGTGCGGGTGTAACTGCGGAGACAAATAAAAGGAAAAAAAAAAAAAAAAACGAAAACCCCATGATTAGGGGTTTATGGAGCTTGCAGCAGGAGCCCATGTGGCGGACGCGCGCGCACATTTTCGACATTCTCCGTCGTTACACACACAAAGTCTACCATGCCTACCGAATGTTGGGGGTTGCGGCGCCCGGTCCTCACCAGAGAGATTGGGGAATTTGTTCTTGATTTGTTGAGGGATGTCGTGCTGGCTCATCACGTAGAAGTCTGTCACTTGTAGTTATCTGAAGGAATGACTTGGAACACGACCTCAACGATTCGTTCAGATGCGCGCAAAGAGGAGAACATCACAGCTTTTCAACAAAGTTTTGATACTTGCAGAATATATTTCATGAGCATAGCTTTAATTAGTTGATCCTCAAAATTCAACACAGACTCCACCACATCATGCCTTTGGTACCGCTCACATTATACTAGCGCCCCATTCTGGGACACCCGAGGTCATGACGACACTGCCTTCTCGCGAACGATGCCGAATGTTCTGTTAATTTTGCGTTGCTCAGTCGTGAGAATACCGAACTGTTTCGCGCACCTGACATAAGATGCGTATCTCGTTTGGCTACTTGGCCCACCACTAACAAGCTGCCTCTTTCTTCTCGTAAAAACGTCACGACGATCGTGCCGTGTGCCCTTTCTGTTCACCCCCTAACGGTTTCCAGACGATGCTGCTGCTCGTGGACCTCAACCTGTAAGAGACGGGGTTATGCCACATCTGTAGCAAAGAGCCCGTCACCTAATTCCTTACGTTTACTTTCGCCACATGTAGCATCCGCTGAGGTCGTTCGAGCATTAGGGGTCATTGCAGCTTCCACTCGCAGGTACTTATAGTTGCAGCTGTGTCTTTCACGCTATACGCACACAGGCCTGCGCAGGGTCTACGTTACTAATATAGCCATGTACATGATTCTACGTCCCCAAGGAGCCTTCTCAACAATCTCAGGTCTCTCTCTCTTTCCCCCTCTCCCTTTTTTTTAGTGCCATAAACGTCATGAATCATTTCTAACAGCAAACAAAAGATCTACGTTTCTGACGGCTGTACATCATACTCTATGTCTGTTCTGATAATATATTTGGCTCCCCTCCGAACGCTAGTCCCCTCATGCAACAGTGCGCCTTTGCTCTCGCCGTGCGGAAATACCGCGACGGCACCCATGACGGGCCTGACGGGATATGCATTCAGAGTGCCTTCCCGCACGGCGGGCATGTAAAAGGTGGTCTCTCCCCCCTCGAACTCATCATTCAGATACAACAAGAAGGTGAAGAGGGAGCTCTGTTTCTTCTCCGGCGGGGACGAGTCGTATACATAGGTGCCGTCGGGACGGATGCCGGATGGCGGCCAGGCGCCATCTATGTGACAGCGGTATTCTGCGCCAGGGACATAGCGATAGATGCGGAAACGCCTGTTCAATCCACGAGATAGACGACCGTTTAGGGACGCAGGTACGAGGGGGGCCATGCGGGCCCAGAGCTTGTCGTGGAAGACGGTGTCACAGACCCAGTAGAAGTTGTGCGCCAGGACGCTGGTGTCTTCGTCCTGACGGACCGGAACATCGGGGAGAAAGCCCAGGCTCTCGCCGGCAGCGATGATGGCCCTGCACTCGTCGGGGGAAAGGACGTTTGTGACAAGGCTCAGGTTTGGCACGTTGGGGTGTTTGTGGAGCGTGATTGGCCCATGGTCCGATGACAAGTCGACGGTATTTGGCTCCGAGGTGTACAAGATGGCGGGATGGTGATTTGGGGGCTTGCGGAGGTGTCCGGGCGTCGTCTCGATGACTCGGAAGGATGAGGGGGACAGAGGCGCTGCGACCGCGGAAGAAAAGATGGACTTGTCGAGGACGGAATTGTATATCTGAAGAGGCTCGGTGGGCGGTCGCAGATCCCAGGTCGTCTGCAAGGCGATATGCCGCGATGACTCGGGAGGAGGGATGGCCGTGCTGGAATAGTCGATCGGGCAGCTGACGCGGAGCACAGCATCGAGCACGTCGAGGAGTTCCCTGTCCTTGGCTGACCTGTCGGGGCTGACGATGCTGGCACCGCTGGGCTGTGTCACCACATCCAGATCGCGCACCCAGCGGCACAGCGCGCCCAGCTTCGGCTCCTCGCGCCGCAAGCGCATCTCGGCGAGCAAGATCTTGGCCTCGAGATATTTGTCGTCGGCGAGCGCGGCGGTGACGCGGGCGGTGAGATTGGCGCCCTCGGCCGCGGCAGCGCTGAGACCGGTATTGCATGACTGGCGGAAGTCGTAGACGGCCACTCGGAGCTGCTTGCATGCCTTGGACTTGGTCAGACCGGGGTACTTTGCCAGCGTCGTCAGGGTCTCGGTGGTGATGTCGAGCTCTTCGTCGGAGATGACCGTCTGCAGGGTTTTGGGCTCGAAAAGGCCGGCCGTGACGCCTTTGGCCTCGAGCGGGACGGACTGTGACGTCTTGGTCTTGGCGGCTTTGTTGGCAGCTGCGGCTCCGACTCCGGCCTGGGCCTGGGCCTTTCTCTTTCGCTTGGCTGCGTTGGACTGTGTCATGGCATCTGGCGTGATGGTGGTCTTGCACTTGAGCAATCTGTGCTTGTGGCCACAGGTTTTTTTTCCCGTCGTTCCTGTCCGTCGTCCGTGATGACGCCACGCGGGGTGGCCCCACTCGTCTCGGCAGTGTACTAGTCCCTTTTGAGGCAAATAAGCGAGCCCCACACGCGTCATGCTTGTGTGTACATACAGCATGTACATACAGTGGGTGTATGTACGTACATGCAGACTGCATGTGTGCACAACATACATATGTGGCAATGGGTGTTCTGCAGATTGCCGCAATGGCCAGAGCGCTCTGCAGCAGGATTGCATTGTGTCTATGGATGTACATTCATACATACAGCGACGCTGCAGGCTGTTGCAGGATCGGGTGGCACCTGCACCGCTCGCATAAGGCGCATATTGAATCCTCGGCAGAGCCCCTCTCAAGTGAGTGTGTCGGATGCTTCCATGTCAAAGGAGAACCCCTGACCAATAGCCGAGCTTTGCTGTTGGTGGTGGTGGAAACTCCCGCGCCAAGCAGCGCCTATCGCTATTTTCTGATTGGCTGGACGCGGGGCCACCTCGACAGCTCAGAATCCTTAATTGGACGTGCTCCGGAAGAGCAGAACGGGCCACGACGGCACAACAGATGAGCAAGCGGCAAGCAGGGCGCCAAGCAAGCGAGAAGAAGCAAGCAAGCAAGCAAGCGACAAAAGCGCGCGCCGCCGCGCTTGCCTCTTTGGGAGTCTTGCCGCCCGCTCATTCGCCGGCGATAACAGACCCCTGGACGTCCTCAACGCCACCGACGGACGACGTCGACGTCTCGGACGCCGGGCAATTCGGGAGGCCCTCGTCGCACTCGCACGTCGTGTCGCAGCGCAGAAATCAGGGATGCCGTTCGTCACGCGCAGCAGGATTCGCGGCATTTTTAGGCTTCCGGCCCTGGCAAAAGTCCCCAGCCGTGGCCACCGCCAATGACGGGTGCCCGATGTGCTTCTGCGCAACGCAACGTGGGGGGAGGCGGCACCTTGGCACGATACAATACCATGTGCTTTAAAACGATGGACGTGCCCGCCCGTCCAACGGTCCTACGATGTCTGTCGTACAACCTTTGTTGAGGGCTACCGACTACCGGGCTCCTCGTCGAGGCATTTGCAGCAGCAGCAGCCACGTCGAGACTCAAGGCTGGCCACGAAAATCATGGCAACCGACACCATCTTCCCCGGCGTCATTGATCTCAGCCACGCCAACCTCATCCATGTAACGGCTCGTGAGATTTTCAGCGATAAGACGACGACTAGACCCGCCACAGCTGCCGCTGATCATGATGGCGTTCAAGGTCAAGGGGACCAGCAGGCTTTGCCGGCTGGTGGCGACAAGGAACGGAACTCGGACAATGAGGACGCCGTCATCGTGACCGGTTACGACGCTTCGCAGCACCTGCTGCCCCTGCGAGATGATTTTGAGCCCGCCTTGACTTTTCGGACCATTGTCCTCGCCTCTGTTTTGTCTACATTTCAGGCCGTCATGAGTCAGATTTACACCGTATGTCATCTGTTTATTGTCTACCTATTTGATTTTTCTTTCTCTTTTTATTACCCTCTTTTCTTCTCTCTTTTTTCTTTCTTCCTTTTTTCCCCCTTTTTTTTCCTTCTTTTTTTTCTATGGCGCCCGCATACCAGGAATGACTGTCGAGAAGCTGCTTCTCCCTCACTCTACTCCCCTTTGATGCTCCTACAACTTTACCATCCCGACTTACTTTCCCCATTGCCACCCACATAGTTCAAACCGACACAGCTCATCATTTCCGGCACCTTCATCGTTCTCATCGCCCATTGGATGGGCAAGGCCTGGGCCGCCGTCCTCCCCCGGGGTGATCGCCAAGAGCTTCAATGGCGACAACAAGGCGGACAGGGCGATCTGCCTCGACGAATCCGCATCACGCGCTTCCTCAATCCCGGGGCTTGGAACCTCAAGGAGCATACAGTCTGCGCCATCACCGCCACTTCGGCCTCCAACGCCGCCGCCAGCATCACCGTCTTCACGGCCCAGAACCTCTTCTACGACCTTCCCCTGAACGCAACCACCATCGTCCTGAGCATCATATCCATCGGTCTGTTTGGTTACGGCATATGCGGCATCCTCCGGCCTATTTGCGTCTGGCACGTCGAGTCCGTGTACTGGGGCGCCATCCCTACAATCAAAATTCTGCAAGGCTTGCACTGGCAGGACGTGGCGAGTTCGCGACCCATGCGCGTCTTTTGGTACAGCTTCTGCGGCATGGCTCTGTACGAATTTTTCCCCGCGTACATCTTCCCGTGGCTTAATTCCGTTTCCATTCCCTGTTTGGCCTCCATGGGTGCTACGGGTGCCACGGCGGCTACACTGACGAATCTGTTTGGCGGTGCCACCAATAACGAAGGACTTGGACTTTTTTCCCTTTCGCTTGACTGGCAATACGTGAGTGTGAATCTTTTATATTTTGAACGGCTTATTTCTTTTTATCTTGTTTTCTTTCTTCCTTCCTTTCTTTCTTTTTTCCCCCAATAAAAAAGCAAAAGAAAAGAAGGCAATAAATTTTAACGACACATATAACAAAACACAGATTAGTTCTTGGTCAACGTCGTTTCCACTTAAACTACAGGTCCATCAGGCCGTTGGTTATCTCATCTGTTTTGCTTCCATGCTCGGCATCTACTACACCGATGCCTGGGAAGCAAAATCACAGCCCTTCATGTCGACACGACTTCGAACCGCCGCCGGCAAGGCCTACCCGACCGCAAAAGTTTTTGTAGGCGGTATTCTCGACAAAACGGCCTTTGCCAAGATTGGCGTCCCTCGATTGACGGGAAGTTTTGCATACGCCATGTTTATGGCCAATGCCGCCGTGAGTAACTCCTCTGTTTTTTTCTGTTCTTTTTCTTCCCCCATCTCTGTCTCCACAAACGGGATTCGTGTCTTGGCCATTGTGCTGAAAACCCGAGTATCAATCAGATTGGCGCCATGATTGCCCACTGTGCCTTGTTCTGGAGCGGTGATTTTGTCAGTGCATTCAAGAGCGCGAGAGCGGGACGATTCGACGACCGGCATCATCGGCACATGGTCAAAAACTACAATGAAGTGCCGTGGTGGTGGTACATTGTCCTTCTGGTCTTCAGCTTCATCCTCGGTCTCGTTGTCGTTGTTCGTGAGAACATTACGCTTCCGGCATGGGCGTATGTGGCAGCTCTATTGGTCGGAATGGTGTTGGCGCCTCTCGTACGTAAATCTTTGCTCATGGTGAATTGCGTTTTTGCTCTTCTCTTTTTTTGTTTTGTACTTGTTTCTTTTGCTAAACAAGCCTAGAGCACCCTTCTGCTGGCTAGATTTGGCAACGGCATTGCCACGAACAACGTGTCCAAGATGCTGGGTGGTCTGCTGGTCCCGGAGCGGCCCGTTGCCAACATGTATTTCTCTGCTTGGTCGCACAGCGTCATCACCAATTGTGTCAATCTCTGCAGCGACTTGAAGCTGGGAGAATATTGTTCGTCGTTATCCCCTTTCGCCGCCTCTTTCCCTTTCGTTTTTCTACATTGTGGCTGGCTGCTAACCGCCTCGGTCTGTCCGTCATAGTGAAGATCCCCCCTCGCGTCATGTTCGTCACCCAAATCTATGGCACCATCCTGGGCGGTTTCATCAACTACGCCGTCATGGTATCCATTGTTGGCCCCAACCGAGACTTG
The DNA here is from genome assembly GCA_018360255.1 of Claviceps maximensis. Classification (NCBI taxonomy): domain Eukaryota; kingdom Fungi; phylum Ascomycota; class Sordariomycetes; order Hypocreales; family Clavicipitaceae; genus Claviceps; species Claviceps maximensis. The sequence goes on from SRPZ01000045.1 coordinate 52,578, forward strand.
CTTGCCAACGCGGATGGTAGCTCTGCCTGGAGCGGCGCAGGCATCCAATCCTTCAACACCAACGCCGCATCGTGGGCTCTTGCCAAGTACCTCTACGGCCCAGGAAGCATGTATTCCCTCGTGCCCATTGGCCTAGCTGTCGGTGCAGGCATTGTAGTCGTCCACAGAATCATCTGCCACGTAAGCAACTGCCCACTTCCTCTCATCGAATAATGAATGACGTCTTTTTTTCTTTTTTTTTTTTTTTTGCGGCAACTGACTTTGCTCATCTTCCCCGTCATGCAGTTCGTCCCCCAAATCAAAGACTTCTCCCTGTCCGAAATCAACATGCCCCAGCTCCTCCAATATGCCGGGTACATCCCCTACAACCAATCCCAAACGTGCGTCATCTTCAGCTCGCTCATCGCCGGCTTCTTCTCCCAATTCTACCTGCGCAACTACAAGCCCCGCATCTTCAAGGAGTACATGTACCTGGTGACGGGTGCCTTTGACGGGGCCAGTCTCTTTGTGCTCTTTATCCTGTCCTTTGCCGTCTTTGGCGCCGGCGGCAGAACAGTGCCGTTTCCACAGTGGTGGGGCAATAACGTGAGGGGGAATCTGGATCTTTGTCCGGTTGGAAAGTGATCTTTTTTTTTGGGGGGGGGGGGGGGGGGGGGGGGGAGGAATGTTTGAAAAAAAACAAGGGAAGGAGATAAATGGAAGGAGATGAAGAACAGAAGAAGAAGAGAATGAGTACAACGTACAAAAGAGAATATTCATATAATGATTTTTCTGATTTTTTTTTAATAGATTATTCAAAGAGAGATACAACCATGGGATATGACATACTTATTAGATTATAGGGTGAAAGAAAATAAGCGGCAGTGAGAACTAGCTGCAATGGTCGACGCTACCTTTGAAAACGCCACGACCGTGTCAACTATCGTGCTGTTGTACCGTACGGTCGATAACCCTAACCCTAAACGGCGATATTGTCCAGAGGTAGAGCTGCAACGATTTCAGAAAAAGAAATGGAGAGAGGCGTGCTTGGTGTTCTTTTGGCTCAATTCACACCATGTTGATGTGCAGCAGAGACTCCTGTTCATCTCTTTTTTGTATTAATCCATTGTCAGTTACTCACTGTCCACCGTGATTGACTCACCGTCCATCGTCATTAACGCCAAATCCTCTTGCCGCATTTCTTCCAATCCAAAAACACGAGGTGGTACGGAACCCCGTTATCCTGCACCACCAGCTTCACCGAGACACAAATGTCGTATCCCACAAGAGATATCCTCTCAGGGCCCGCAAGCTCACTGTTCGACTTTGGCGGTAGCGACATCAGGGCCAGAGACTCCTTGGCCGCGAACTGGAAGGGCGTCTCGTTAACACCCGGCCACAGATGACTGTTGACGACGCGCACGGAAATCTGACGAGAATCACGGACGTTACTGTCCGTGGCCGTCGCCGCCGTGGTGCCCATCCCGCCAACCTGCATCACCAGGACAAAGTACTCGAAGCGCGGATTGGACTGGTAGTTCCCCGGCACAAAGACGACGTGCATGTACTCCTCGGAAGCCATCTCAACGAGGAACTGGCCCCCAATCAGATCCCAGTTTGCACGGGGCTCCGTCGCGCGAATGTTCCAGTACTTGCGGCCGGATTTCGGCCAGGGCTTCCAGCGGAGGCGTACGGCGTGGCGCTCCCACAGCGTGAGCCGCCGGCTCAGGGTATCGGGGATCCTGTTGATGAGACAGACGCTTTCGTAGACGGGGTCGAGGATGGGGCGGGTGCGGAAGGACCGGCGGCGGTCGGACGTCTCGTGGATGCGCACGAAGAGGCCCGGGCCGACTTTCTGGAGGGCAATGTACCAGTGCTTGTCTCGGATGCCGCGGAAGGACGGGTCGCGATAGTTGAGCATGAGGAGGTAGTGGTAGCGGTAGTGGTCGTCGCCGTTCTGGCAGTAGAGGCGCATGCTGGGGAAGTAGACGCCTTGGTTTGTGAGGGAGAATTGCGTCCGCAGCTTGTCGCCCAGGTTGCTGCTGTCGCCACGCACGTCGTCGTCGTCGCCCTCGTCATCATCCCAGTCCCCGTCCCCCTCACCCACGGCGTTCCGGGCAAAGTCGGACGGAGACGAGGCCAGCACGGGCATGTAGTCCGTCTCTCTCGGACCGCCCGTCCAGGCAAACACGGACAAGTCGTTGTACTTGCGGATGACTTCCTCCTGGAGCCGCTGAAAGGCCATTTCCCCCTCGCCATACAGCATGGGCATGTGGATTCCCAGAATGCCCAGCAGCGCGTACGACCGGTCCTCGATGCGAGTCGTGTGCCGCTTCGCCATCCAGGAGATCCTGCGCGCGAGCGGGAGATGATGGATGTCTTTCCTCTGTGGCGCGACCAGCACTGCCTCGGGAATCCCCGTGATGCGCGCAATCGTCCTACCCAGTGTGTTCTTGGTCCCGACTTCCTGCCACCGCGCGTTGAAGAAGCGCATGTTGAGGGGCGCGAGAAGCTCCTGCAGACACCATCCTCGTGTGAACCAGCGACAATGACGGAGACGCTCGTGGGCATGACGATGCTGGTCCAGGATGCTGTCCGATGGACTCTCCGTCGCAGCATCCGACACAGGCCCCGCGTCGAGATCGCTCAGTAGCGCATAGCAGATGCGCGAGTCGCGATACCAGCGAAACATGGAGTTGATGGCCTCGGTCAGCTCGGCGCTGCTCGTCTTGTCAATGCAGCAGGTGTCGACCCAGGCGTAGAGGCAGCCATCATGTCGAGCCCGCGCGCAGGTTGCCACGATTTTGCGATATCCCGCCTTGGCCTCGGTCTCGTGCTGCTCAGTCTGCGCAGTCTTTCCGCGGCCGGGGTGCTGCTGCTGGAACTCCTCGAATGAGAGTTCCTCGAGCCCCCATGTGTGTGAGAGGATGGCATAAGCGGGGATGTCGTGGCCGTGGAAGCACTCGAGGGTCAGTGTTGCGGTGTTGATGAGCCACATTGATGAGCTTTTTGCGTGTGTGCATGTATACAGTGGCCGAGTGTTCCAGATCGTATTGAGCAAAACAGACGTTTTGCAGCTGCAGGCGATTGTGTGAAAGTTGGACTATTCAGCTGAAGGCGCGTGTGGCGAGCGTCCTAGTAGCTGCGATGTTTCCAAGTGGCGAAAGTCTGTGTTACCTCATTGTTGTACGTCCTTGGTCTATCAAGGGCGATATGATATGTGACATAGGCAAGTCTCCGATCGGCAGTGAGTCGGCTTATTGCTGACAGGACGCCACGTGGCGTCGCATCTCGACCAACCCACAGGAGAAATGTGAAAGTGAAGCGTATGGCTCCCGAAGTCGAAATGTATTTTTTCACAACTAAACTCTTTCTCTTTTGCTATGTAGTAGTCGGGACTTGGACACGATAAGTTGGTCGCCAAAGACTTGTCCTCTCGTCCGATTGGTCCACACTGGGACTTGCGCAGATCACTTTATAGCCGCGGCAAGCGCTCTCTCGACCCTCGGCTGCTGTCATTTCCCGAGTGAGACGCCAAGTATCCACAAAAAAGCCGTTTCGGGTGCAAGACTCGATATCCACAGTATTTTTAGCGAGTGCCACTAGTCCCCGTGGGCACGGGGAAAGTAAAGACAGCCCTTCGGCCGCTGCCGCTCCATCCCGACTTGTCAGATGCGCTGCTGATTGGTCACCCTTCGACCCATGCTACCATTAGTCATCGAGCCCTCTTTTCGGACAAGCGTGGTTCATGTTGGTTCCAACTTGCAACTTCCAGTGATTCTTTTGTTTCGTTCGCCTCAAGTCAAGGTCTTCGACTGCAACCACATCAACCGGCTTGCTCTCCCCGTCTCCACATCCCTCGACAAAGCGCGACCAGACCCACAACCCGGACTAAATCGTGCTCGAGTGCCGATTAAACGGCGGCTGGGTTGTTCCAGCCCCTACCTTTCCCTCCCCCCCTTCTCTCTCCCTTTCCCCTTTCTGCTGGGCTTCTGATGTGAACGCAGTCTCCGTGGCCGAACCCGATCGATATCTTCCAAACTTGTCAAATACCCGACGCCTCGTATACGGCTGCGAGTTCTCGAAAGTGACCACCGCTTTCTGAGCGCATAAGGTTACGTCTCGTTCATCATGGGCAACGGGCTCATTCCGGAGACCTACGAAAAGGCCATGCTCATTGACAGCAATGTCATCCACATGAAGCAATATGAAGCAGCCACAAACAAACAGCTAAGACAACTTGTCGACGACAAAGAGACCATCATAGCGCTAGCCAGACACCACATTGGCGTAGACAGCGATAGTCTCATCACCGTCAATTGGAAAGGCTGCAAAATCGGTTCCTTCAATATCTGTTTTCCACTTGTAGTGGAACGCCCCGATGCGCCACCCATCAATCTTTTCTTCCGCTGCGCTATGCCTCACAAGCTAGGCGAGCTCCGGTCAGCAGGCGCCATTGACGAAAAGATGAGATGCGAAGTGGCCACGTACGCTTGGATGCAGGAAAAATGCCCTGATATTCGTATTCCGTACCTCTACGGCTTCGGACTGTATGATGGCGCCCAGTTCACCCACCAGTCGCAGCGGCCTTTCCTCACTCGCGTCGTACAATATTTTCGGCGACTTTTGCACACATGGATGTGGCCCTCGACCATTTTATCTCACTACGTTTCCCATCCGTCCCAACACCGCTTCTCCACTGCCTACATGGTTCTGGAAGACGTCAGCACAGACGGAAGCAGGACTTTGTACGAAACATGGGAAAAATACGGTGACGACGTCCGGCGAAGACAGAATTTCTTCGGAGATTACGCGAAAACCATCATCTCTCTTGCTCGTGTGCCGCAACCTCGGATCGGCTCCTTCCGCTTTCACGCTGATGGCACCATCACGCTATCAAACAGGCCGCTGACAACAGCGCTGGCTATTCTCGAAAACGATGGATCCCCTCCCTGCATTTCGCGAGACCGTACCTATACCAGCACAGAATCATACGTCTCTGATATGCTGTCCTTTCATGCCGGCCGCCTCTCCACACACCCCAATGTCGCCATGGACGGCGATGATTTGCGCACTGAGATGGCAGGCCAGGTCGGATTCCGATCTGTCGCCCGTGACTTTTTCCACCCTGATCGTCGCGAAGGGCCTTTCGTTCTCCAGCTTGACGATTTTCACATTTCCAACATATTTGTGGATGACAATTGGCATATCCGCAGCCTTGTCGACTTGGAGTGGGTGAACGCACTACCTGTCGAGAACATGGCGGCACCGTACTGGCTAGTCAAGGGCGACATTGCAAGCTTCTCAGGCGAACAGCTCGATCTCTTCAAGAAGAAACGTCTGGAGTACATGGAAATCTTTCAAGCCGAGGAGCGCAAGGCCGCACCCGCACAAGAAACATTCTTAACAAACGCCATCAATTGGGCGTGGGAAAGACAAGGCTCGTGGTTCTGGATGGGTATCCACTCAACGAATGCTCTGCCCTGTATGTTTCAGGATCATATTTCCCGCTGGTATGGCTATCCATATACCCAGTCCATGTTGGATACACTATCACAACTATGGTGTTACGATAGCAAGGCATTTGTGGAGAGGAGAGAAAAGGATTTTGCGGCGTACCGCCTGGAACTCAAGGGAATATACGACAAAGAGAGAGAAAATGGTGAAGAGGCGAGCACTGATAAGCCAAACGGTAAAGAGATGAAAGTTGAAGGGCCTGGTAAAGTAGATGCCAGCATACAAAAGGCAAATAATCAAGAGGTGGACAATGGAAATTCCAATACTGGAGGGGCTATCAACGAGATGGCGTGAATTCTCAGACTCGCATAGCCATCGTCGCATACACTAGACCCACGCGCCCTCTCTGTGTGTCAGCAAGACTGGAGATGAAGATTGTCCATTTTTCTTCCGGACACATGCTTGTGCTTATTAGACTTGGACGAACTTGCCAAAACATCGGGCGCGAAGAAAAAAGTAAGTTGAAGAGCGGAGATCTCTGCTTCTTATATTCGAATTACGACTATTGTACACAGGTACTTTGAATCATATATTGTATTGCAAGCAACCAGCAGAAGTAAAGCTCCATTCTAGCTCTCTCAAAGGGATTTCCGATGCTTCTCTGCCTCTAGTGACGACGGTCCTTCCGAACAGCCGTAAAAGCTCAGTTCCCCTCTAGTTCTCGTTCATCTTACTCTTTCCGTTGTTTGGCCAGAGAATTTTCCTTGCGCTTCTGCTGCGCATTGACTCCGGAACTAACTGCTTGTTTGGCGGCCTGAACATCGACAACAAAGGTTTCCTTTTCCTCCCTCGCCGCAGCCTTTTGTAGTCGATAGATTTGGGCGCCGCGGCCAGAGCTAAGGACATGGCTGAGGTCTGTCATGTTCAAAGCAGCTGGTGTCTTGGAGGCGGCATTCCCGTCACCCTTATCGCCGTCGCCTCTCTCGTTCTTCTTGATGCTATCGAGTTTCTCGCCGCTGTCTCCAGCTTCATGCTCCCTCGTTTCGGCCGTAGAGTCGCTCCAGCGGCTTGCGGATGGATCCTGGGCCATTGTTCTCAGGCTTCTGCATCAAAGATTAGCCTGCGTCGCGAGAGAGCATTCTAACACTGCGATTGACGTACTCAGTCCTTTCCCCTGTAGAGTGGCTCCAACGGCTTGCGGATGGTTCCGGCGCCTTTTACGTTGTACGTTAGTCTTGCGACTCTGGAATGTTGAGAAATTCTGCAATGACATACTAGTTATTGTTGCGATTTCCCAAAGGTTTGTTGCCCCGAACAAGCTTTTTTTTGCCCTTTCTGTTCGGGAAGACAGTGGTGGTTTCTTGTGTGCCGTTCTAATCCAGAGAGAAGCTTTTGGGCACCGGCCGAGGATTATATACACAGAGAAAATTGGGCAAAGAACCAAATCATGTATGTGAACATACAAATCCATCCATGTGAGGCGTTCACAAATAGAGATAGAGCTCTACCGTTCACGCCGCGACATCTGTCTCCTCTCAGTCAAAGTACACATACCTACTGGGCATGCAAAGGAGATACTTGAGTTATTTTTCTACCACCAACACACCTGCGTGCAGACTGCTGCTGCCTTGCCGCTCACCTGATACTGACCGGCTAAGGCTACGCAGGTGGTCGGCGACGTCCGTCCAATGTGATGCTATCGACATTTACCCGGGCCCCATTGCGCCCTACCCACCTTGAAAGGGGATAACGAGTGGGCGGGCAAGAGGGAGGCGCAAGCCTCGCGAGCTTGTGATTGGTGATCTATTCAAGGAGATTGGCGAGTGGTCGTGTGATTCATGCGTGTGCAGCGTTCACGGCTCAGAACCAACATGAATCCTTGCATTGTCACCTTTCCGGTCGAGTATCAGAACGGGCGGCAACGGATTCTTGAACACGCGGCAGCACCCGACACTAAGAACAAAACCAGAAATCCACTCATTATACTAATAAGTTCTGTCAGATGACAAGAATGATTGAAGAAAAGGCAAACTAGAAAGAGGTATGTCACTAGAAGCATTCGGCGTAGAATGGGTAAAGTATATGATAAATGTAGCTTTGATATGGGAAAACGGGGTGAGTGGAGACCTTTTCCTACTGCATGTTCATCCGTTGCCCCATGTTGAGTTACTCGTCCTCGTTGGCGGAAATCACCGAGGCCGCGGGGGGTTTGCAGTTCACGAAAAGAAGAAGGAAAGATCAATGCAGCATGGTATTCAAACGAAAGAATGGGCCGACTCGGTATCTCCCCAAAGGCGGATATGGGACAAGAAGGCTTCGGGCTGCATGCGTCGTGAGACGTGGGTCTGTATGAGTCAGAGACAGGCTTGTCATGCATGCATGCAGTTGGCCCTCCATATCGTATGAGCAGTGAGTGGCAGGCCATCGAAATTGGGTTTCTGTTTTCTCTTTTCGCACACGTTTGTTTGACGGTTGCTGTGTGTGTGTGTGTGTGTGTGTGTGTGTGTGTGTGTGTGTGTGTGTGTGTGTGTGTGTGTGTGTGTGTGTGCGTGCGTGTGTGTGGGCGGAGGAGGGGGGCGCGACGACAGCACGAGGCATAGGCCGTCCATCAAGAGTGCTGACAGCGCAAAAATCACAGCGATGGGCGAGTACAATGAAGGGAGAAGAAGTCGGTCGAAACGATTCATTACTTTTCTCTACGGCTGCAGGAGCCGAATTGCGAACTGGGATCGTCATGGTCTGCGCAGCCTCAGAGTGGCCTCTGTGCTATATGTATATACCCGTAGACCTACTTACCTAAATAGGTCGACGGGTACATGTCACTGTGTATCTATGTAAAGCTGGCGTGTGATTCGTCGCCACTCTCCAACGGCAAACAACCTAGGTTCGGGCCGAACCCGCTTGGCAGGAACGTCATTGAAACTTGTCTACACGAGATACGCCGAATCAAGCTCGCACTACATCCACGCGATAAGAGCTTTGAATCCCTATATTCACTCTGCCACGATCCGGGAGGAACCTACAATTAAAGTGATGGCTAGAAAAGGCAGCATACGTCTTCAAAAAATGGCATGTACACCGCGCTATCCTTATCAATAAAACTACGCAAATATAAAAAAAAAGGCGGCTAATGAGCTTCGAATGCCCCTTACACAAGACTGAGGGGGCGGGAAGAAGAAGAAGAAAATACAGCACAACATTCTTGTCACTGTACACGGGTCACTTCAAGCCAATATTCCTTTTGATTTCCCTTTTTTCCTTTTGTCCCCCTCAAAAGAGTCTACTCTATTCTATATTACATGATAGCAGGCAAAGATTCGCTTCCTTTCTTCTTCCTTCCTGTGCAAAAAAGAAAAAATAAAAAAAAAAAACATATTCCTCACGCAGTTTTTCTTCTCCATATTACATCTTCCCTCATGCTCCTGCCGCATCCTCTACGGGAGCCTGCCGCCGCGTCTTCTTTATGCTCCGCCACTCGACAAACAGCGAAGCAACGACTTGCGCCAGCGCCAGCGCCATAGCACAATAGAATATGCGTGTTATAGCATAATTATACGCTTCAACGACAGTGTCAAAGAACTGCGGCGGGACTATTCGTCGCAGCTCGGTCGCGCCGGAACTGACAATCGTCCGAGGGTCTAACCCAGCAAGGCCGCTTAATTTTTTCACCAAGTTCGTGGAGAGAATCGTCTGGCCAACAGTCACGAACACGGCGCCACCAAGCTGTTGAGCGAAAAAGGTAATCGATATTCCTGTAGCAACGTCTTCTTTGGGAAGGGTCGTCTGCACGGCCAGACCTGCCGATTGCATGCCCAAGCCGGTGCCGAAGCCGGTCAGGAATTGATAGCCGATCCAGTGCGGTGATCCGGTGGTGGGTTCGAATGTTGTCAGTAGGCCGCACCCGATGGTCGCGATGGCAGGAGAAATAATGGTGCTAGGGGTGTAGTAGCCTATCTTCTGTGTGATTATTCCCGACAAAAGTGTTGCTATCACGAGACTCAGGACCAAGGGTAGGGTGTAGATCCCCGAATCAACAGGATCGACTCCCTTTGTTACTTGAACTGTATTCATCGTTCGTCAGTTTTGTTCCAGTCTATATACCCGTTTGTACTTTTTGCAAACTTACACCATAGGGGAAGGTAGTACACCACCAGCATCATGCCGCCTGCCAGGAGAAACATGTAAAGCGTCACAGCCAGCAGCGTACGTTGCTTGATGAGCCTCACGGGCAGAGTAGCCGTCTCGGGCATTTTGACCTGCACAGCAGCGAATGCAAGGCCCGTCAGTGCGAACATGGTGAAGAGAAGAATGATACGCCAGTTGCTCCAGGCGTACATGGATCCTCCCCATTGTAAGGCCAACAGCAAACAGACGATGGATGGCACAAATAGGAAAGTGCCCAAGGGATCAAGGCGTAGAATCTGTTGCTTCACCGTCGCTAGTTCCCTCTCCGGAGCCGCCGGATGCATAAACAGGTAGAGAAGAGCTATCGCCACCAACCCGATCGGCAGGTTCATGTAGAAACACCATCGCCACGTAGCCCGCTGTGTAAAGGCGCCGCCAATAAGGGGCCCCACGACAGACGCGATGCCGAATACCATGCCGAACAAGCTCTGAAACATGGGCCGCTTATGCAGAGGCACCATGGGAATAATCGACATCATGGAACCGGTCCAGATACCGGCGGAGCCCACGCCGGCAATCGCTCGCCCGGTGATGAAGGCGTTTGAGTTGGGGGCCGCTCCACAGAGTGCGGAGCCCGCTTCGAACACGACAATGGCGGCGAGAAATGTCCATCGGGTGCTGTAGAAGCGATAAATACGACCAAAGAGCAACTGGCACGCTGATGTAGAGAGCATATATGCGGAGCCATACCAGCCAATATCGCCAAGACTGTTGAAGTCATCGGTGATGCGAGGCACGGCAGTGGCTAGAATCGTCCGGTCCAGGGCCACGAGAAACATGGATACGAATATGGAGAGCACCACGAGCCAGAATTTGAGTGTCTTTGGTCGGTAGTTCTGTTCGGCTTCGGGATCGTGGCCTGGACTAGTCATTTGTCGGGTTTTTTCTCCATCAACGTCCGAAGTCGATGCGTCTTGAGACTCTGCATGATTGATTTCCTGCTGAGAGGTCGCGACTTCTTCGGCCCCGCCACTGCTTGGCCTTTCGGAGTATGGTGTTGTCATGGTCAGTCAGTAATAGCAAAAGAATCTGTCTTGTGCCTTTATGTTGTAGTAGGAAATTTTGTAACTTTTTGATGTTGTGAAAACCCGGGAAGAGATGAAAAGAGACTCTGGGGGTTGCGCAAGTTATAAGCGGGCCACGGCGAGTCGCTGGCATCAGACAACTCTGACAATATGTGAATCTACCTAGGTAGTCAACTTGCTTTGCCTTGAATTCATTGTCCTGTCTTGGTCTCGGTCCCGAGCGACCAAGGCACGGCTGCCGACTGCCTGCTTCACCGTGGCTGCGCTGTACAACAAGACTAGAAGTCTGGCAATGTTGTCTACCGGGTGTGTTTATGCGGGAGAGGCGAGAGGCGCCTAGCACAGCAGCCCGTCGTCATAATAAGGTTGGCGGATGTGGGGGCCTCTTGCTTTCAGACGGACGCGAGATCGCTCCTTCCTTCCGAGTTCCTTCCCGCCTTGTAACGCTAGTCCTCTTTTGGTGCGCGTCTGTGCGCTCTTCGGGACCGAGAAGCATCCTTCTTTACCCGATCCCAGCACGTGGACGTTTCTTTTTTCTCCTTTTTTCCCCCCTTGCAACACCCACCTAGACGTCGCAACGCGGGTTTTGCTTTTTTTTTTTTCCTTTTGACTCGCTGACTTGTTTACTCGGCATGTCATCGTGCATTCATGATGCGCTGATTCGTTTTCACGAAATTCCCCGGCGCCTGATGCTGGCGAGACGGAAACATTGAACTATTGAACCAATATTCTAGCAGATCCGGTACCCCAACCCTAACTCGCTTATTCCCGAACATACCAGACACAATTCACCACATCGGGACTTCTACCTCCATATCTCGCAATACCTACCAATCGCAGGGTTGTCAACAACACCCTTCTGACGACTCATGGCTAAAATTTTTGTTGTTGCTGCAGAGTCCCAGTTATCTACCGCGTCGTCGGCCCCGAGTCCGGGTGGTCGAGTCGAACAACCTCAGCCCTACCGGGTCAGACATGATCGAGGTGGGCTCAGCAAACTTTAGCCTCAACTCCCTTTTCTCCCGTGTTGTGCAGAGTCTCAGATCCACCAACGAGATCTGACCCATTCGGGCGTGCTGCACTAAACAGTACACACCCCTCCACCCCCCCCCCCCCACCCCCGGTTCCCTCCTCGTTTTCTCTTTCTAGGGCAACGTGCTATGCCATTACTGCTGTAAAACGTCGGACGCAGACACGGGAACACGCAAACACACACTCCATCAGCCTATCACCAAAGCCAACAACTGGTCGGGACAGCACGCACTTGTACATACTGGTCTTTGACACTGGCCGTCTGACAAGCCACTCCTACACATGTCTGGTGATCAAGACAAATTCGGTCCCGGAGCCCCTGTCTCGGGCGTCTCCGGGTCGCACCTCCTCCAGCCGCAGGCCCAGCAGCAAGCAGATCCATCCGCAGTCAAATTGACGCGAGGTACAAGCTGCGTGCTCTGTCAACAGCGTAAGGTGAGGTGTGATAAGAAAAAGCCGTGTGCAGGTTGTGTCAAGATAGGTGTCGACTGCAAGGTGGTTCCCCCCTTGCCTCCGCGGCGAAAGAAGAGGCGTCTCCAGGAGAAGGATCTCATAGATCGACTTCGGAAATACGAGGCGCTTTTGACAGAAAACGGTATCAAGTATGACGCCATCGGCCACGATTCGAGAAGTGAAGGCCATCACAACGAGGATGTGGACGAGTTGGAGAATGACTTTGAAGGGCTCAAGGCGACTCCTGGGTCACACACATCGTCATCGAACAATACACGAAAAGCGGACAAGTAAAGAAGCTCTTCCATTTTTCCTCAACAGGTCATTTCATACTTGTGACGCGGTTTTCATGTCTCTTCTAACACAGATTCATCGTGCACGACAAGGTCAAAAAGTTTCATTTTCTCTCTCCACAGACAAGTATGTTTTCATTCTATCCGGTCCTTTCTTATTTTCTTTTTGAGAGGTTTGCTTTTTTGTTCCTCTACTCTCTTCCTAACAGAAAGAAACAATCGTAGTTTCGTGCCAGCGAGCAACTCCTTCACAACTCCTCAGAAGATGAGGAGGAAAAGTGCAACATCCACCGCGCCTACGATCAAATGTTCACAAACGACGACGGTTTTCCCTTTGTCTTCTCCGGCCGCCAACTTTCTACCACTCACTGTCACCCATCGCCCGTTCATATCTTCCAGCTCTGGCAAATCTACATCGACAATGTGAACACGCTCCTCAAAATCACGCACGTGCCCAGCGTCCAGGCACAGATCATCCAAGCCTCATCAGACTTGGCGAATGCGCCCAAAAATATTGAGGCTCTCATGTTTGCTTTCTACGCTATTTCCATTCAGTCAATGGAGGAGATGGATGTACAGAAGATGTTTGGCGACTCCAAGAGGGCAGTAATGGGGCGGTTTCTTGCCGCGTTGCAACAGGCGTTGCTCAATGCGGATTTCATGAGGATGAATGACCTGATTTCGCTGCAGGCATATGTTTTATACCTCGTGCGTTCCATGATCCTATCCATTTGCTCCCTGGCAAGAAGAGACAACTGTACTCAAAAAAAGAATTGTCTTCCCGTGATTACAATCCTCATAGAACTGACCAATCTGTCCATGCAGTTCGTGATACGTTGGACTATCGATCCCCGTCAAGTGTTTTGCCTCATCGGTATCGCCGTCCGCATTGCACAGCGAATGGGCCTTCACCAGGACCCAGCTGGCTATGGCCTGGCGCCCTTTGAAGTCGAGCAACGCCGACGTCTATGGTGGACCATCGTCAGCCACGATCGCCGCATCGCCGAAATTACTGGCTCTACCGTCACGGCTCTTTCCAGCGGCAGCAACTGCAAATTGCCCCTGAACGTGAACGACTCGGATCTCCATATCGATGGCACGGAGCTTCCCAAGCCTCACAATGGTCCTACAGAGATGCTATTTGCCCTCACGCGCCTCGAAATCGCCATGGCCGTCGCGAGCGACAGTGATGGACATAGCGCCAAGATAAATCCCGAACGGGCCAGCCCCTCTTCCTCTGTTTCCTTCTCTTGCCAAAAGGATCCCCTCCCATCCGTCAGGGTCGCTGGCCAGGATTCCACCCCTTACACATTCGACGGCTTTTGCGCGCACATGGAAGACAGGTATCTCCGACACTGCGACCCCAAGATCCCACTTCACTTCTTCACCATTACCATGACAAGGCAGACGCTATCCAAGATGCGCGTCATGATCTATCTCATGCGCACGTACAATAGAGAGCACGTCCTCGACGAAACTGAACGGGAAAGTCTATTTCTCCTCTCCATCCAGGTGGTCGAGTACGACAACGTGGTTCATGCATCCGAATCGCTCAAGCCCTTCAGATGGTTCACGGCGCATCACTTTCCCTTTCCCGCATACATGTTCCTGGTGCAGGAGCTGCGCCAGCGATGCCGTGGCCACGCCGTTGACCGTGCTTGGGAAGCCATTTCCCCGAACCATTACCTGCGCGACATGGCTCAAAATATACACAGCCCTATGTACACTGCCTTTGGGAGACACTTGACCAAGGCGTGGGATGCCTATTCCGAAGCCTGTGTCGCCAGTGGCCGAGATGCGCCAGTTGTACCGTTCTTTGTGGCACTTCTTCGTCAGAGGATGGAAATCAATCACAGGGAGAAACGACAAGATGCCGATTCCGCCACTCCCAGTGCCCAATTCGACATGACGGAGTCTCGTTGGGGAGCATCAACCCACACAAATGTGTTGTTAACCTCCCCGACTTCGGTGGGACCTTCTCCCCAGTGGAGTAATGGTAGTAGTGCTCCCGTTGATGTTGGTATGAGCTCGGGTATCGGTCCAAATCAGAATGTATTCGACATGGATTGGTCGTATCTGGTTTCTGACTTTTCGCCCAGTATGGGTTCTGCGTCTGGGTTCCAGGGGTTCCTGAACTTGGCACACTTTGGGCCTGGTCCGCCCGGGCTAGGCCACAGGAATGGTGAACTGAGTCCTGCAGTTGCTGGTAATGGTGGTGGCGGTGCTGCTGCTGCTGCTCATGGTTCTGGTGGGACGTTTTAGTGTTGGTCGTAATGTAGAGCGATTGGCCGACTGAATGCATGTTATTTGGGCTTTTTTGCATCATTTTGTCTTTACTTTTTTTTCGTATCTATTCCTTGTTCCATGTAGAAAGCCTTTTGGGTTACGAGAAATGGTGACAGGTGAGGCGAGTTCTCGTTTCAGCACAACGCGTCTAGATGTATTTGTCAGTGATACAGTTTCTAAATAAGGCTTGAATTAACGCGTCTTTATGTATGCGCTCTGTTTCTGCCCTTATAATATTATAGTAAAAGCCTTATTATTTCTATTTCTATTATTAGCTTATAAGTCTTTTTTTTTCTTCCTTTTTTTTTCTTCCTTTTTTTTTCTTTCTTTTCTTTTCTTTCTTTTTTTTCTTTCTTATTTTTCTTTTTATTTCTGTCTTATTTCTTCTTATTTTCTGTTTCTTTTTCTTTTTTCTTGCTTTTTGCTACTCTCCATAGACGCGGCAATTCGAGACGGTGCTTGCGTGCTGTGGCTGTGGCTGTGGCTGACTGATGAGTTGTGGCTGGAATCAAATATCAGCAACGGTGGCCAGGGCACATGCAGGACGAGGCAGGGCTGGACAGGCCAGACCCCACAATCGCGACATTTCGGTTCCCTACAGTGAACTCCCCTTGCTGCTGCATGTGCGTGTGCGTGTGCATGGCAGGGCAGGGAATCAATTCATGCTGCAGCCTGCCTGCCAGCCTCGCCCCCAGGCTCCAGGTGCCGGTGGCAGGTGGCCAGCTCCAGGTGCTGGCACTGGCAGGTGGGTCCGTCGACAGCCCCGCCATGCTACTTCGCCCCACTCCCCGCCCTCGCGCGGTTCAACATTGGGCAGCATTGAAAAGTTACACCCCGCCCCAGCCGTCGCGTCTGGTCTGGTATGTCAGCGCGTCTGGCGGGCGGCTTGATAACGCGTGCCGACCCCCGTAAACACTTTAGACTTTGGACGTTGGACTCTGGTTTTGGCCGTTGCTTCATACTCTTACCACACCAACGCTTCAGGCAGTATCTTTTTTCTCTTCCGACGCATCAGATACACACGCACAAACGCATACGCATACGCAGCCCTCATACGCTTGAACCGCGATTAGCTCAGCCGGTCGACCGCCACCGCGCATCTCGACGCGTGCCCGTCGCCCTGGTGCTCTCGAATCTCGAATAAAAAATAAAAAATAAATCCAAAAATAAAAATAAAAATAAAAATAAAAATAAAAATAAAAACAACAATTTCCCTTGGACCGCATCCATCTCAACTTCGACTGGCGTGCCTTCCCAGCTCCATGACCTGGCAAGCGCCTGGAACTCGCCCATCGCCCCCCTCGCAGCCATGTATCTGCCACGGTCTCTCATATCGAAACTATACACGCACCTTCAGAGCACCCGTCACCCTCTGTCGCCTCCTGTCCTCATTCTCGTCGCCTTGGAACCTGATGCCCTCTGTGGATGTCGCATTCTCACCCGCCTGCTCAAGCATGACTACATCCCGCATAAGATCCAGCCTGTATCCGGATACAGCGACCTTGAGAGGGCTGGCAAGGAGCTAGTCATGCCTATGATGGAGAGTCAGGGCGGCAGTGGTGGCCTTGTCATCTGTCTGGGCGTCGGAGGCATGGTAGACTTAGGACCGCTGCTGGGCCTCGAGTCCGACGGCGAGGAGTCGTCCTACAGTGGTGTCGAGGTCTGGGTCATCGACGCGCATCGACCCTGGAATCTGGGCAATGTTTTCGGAGGGTACCCGCTGGAAAGCTCTTCGGACGGGACCGGTTCCTATCAAACACGCACCCCGGCAGGTATTGTTGGCGGCCAAGTCGGTCGCGCATACAAGTCGGGCCGTGGTGGGATCGTGGTGTTTGATGATGGCGACATTGAGGAGGAGCTCGTCGATGAGCGCGACGCCTACATGACGTTGGTGGACATGCCAGATATTGATCAGGATGATGCCGACTTGGGACTCTCGGGTGAAGAAGATGACGACGAGGATACATTTGGTTCTACGCCACCACGGGCTGGTCAAAAGCGGAAGAGCTGGGCCAATGATGGCGAAGGCGATTCCAGCGAAGATGAGCTTCGGCCGCATCAAAGGCGTCGAAGCAACTCGGTGCGCAACTTTCCACGTTGACTACGTTGTGTTTTTGTTTTTTTTTCCTCTTCTTTTTTCTTACCCCCGCCGCCCAACTCGCACTAACGTATTGCAATTATAGTCAAGTCCGATCGATTCTCCCAGAAGGCCAACGCATAGGGGTCTCGTGTCTCTCCGTGGCCCCGATATGGCGTTCTCGAGCGACCCAATGGAGCCTCCATCGGCCGCGCAGCAACCCCCAGCGCCATCACCACGCATTCTACGACGACGACTCCTACGCCTGCGCAAAGAGAAGGAATCTATTCTGCACAAGTACTACCGAATGGGCTCATCGTTTGCCGAACCGATTTCCTCCATGATGTATTCCCTCGCGTCTGAGCTCGGTCGAGAAGACAATGACCTCCTCTGGTTGACCATTGTTGGCGTCACGGCCATGGAGCTCTACGGCCGCTCCTCTGCAGGGGTCGCAGCGCCTGTCCGAGCCAACGATACAAGCAGACCGTCGGGTTGGCTGGGTGTGCGCGGAGCACGGCTTCGACAATTATTACGTGATGAAGTGCGGCGACTCAACCCACCTGAAATTACCAACGGCCGCGTGGCCCCCGAAAACACGGGTGTCATCCCCACGACTGCCAGAAACCCCGAGGATACAAGCATCAGATTGTCTCCCGAGCCCCGGTTCTTGCTGATCCGGCACTGGAGCTTGTACGACAGCATGCTGCACTCGCCCTATCTCTTCTCACGGCTCAAGACCTGGAGCGAGACGGGCATCAAGCGACTGCACAAGCTGCTTGCCAAAATGGGTGTGAGTCTCGCGCAATGCAAGCAGAGCTACACGCACATGGACATGATGCTCAAGCGCGAGCTCCGTGCCAAGCTCCTCAAGTACGGCTCGCTCTACAACCTAGACGAGATGGTTCCGGCCGTGGACACGGACGGCAAGGACCGAGCCGGCGCAAAGGACGGCTGGGGCTTCGTCCGGAGCTGGGGGTGGCGAGCGACACTGAGCGCTCAAGATGTCGGAGTCGTCATCGGCGCTTTGCTCGAAGTGGGGAAACAGATTCGGCCAGCTGATGCGCCGGCAGCATCTTCCAGTCAAGTGGTGCGGGAGGTCGAGGAGGATGCTGAGTTTGGAGCTCAAACCCAGGAATGGGTCGGCCGGTTCTGGGAAGCGTACGATGCGTTGGAAAGGTATGTCCTCTGTTCGAACCTCTTTGTTCTTTCTCGGATGTTCTTTCATTATATACCATATATATGTGAAAAAGAAAAAGGAAAAGGAACAAGAAAAGGAGAGAAATCGAGAAACAACAATTAAAAAAAAACAGATTAACTAACCTCGTGTCCTTCAATAGCATCGATTGTCTCAAAGCCGGCCTACCAACGGCGCAATTTCTTCACCGAGCAATTTATCGCACCGGCACCTCACTCATCAACAAGAAACAGATCAAACATCTCAGGGCATTCCGCATGTGCGTCGTCAAAGATGGGCCCGACGTCGGACTTTTCACTCACCCCGCTGCCCTCACAAAGCTCTCTCTGTGGATTGGAGAAGCCCTTGCTGAACAAGAACGAGAATCGCACGGCAAGCTTTCCCAGGGCGGTCGAGGTACGCCACTCGTGGTAGCGAGCCTGAATGAGAAACGCAGCGTCTACATTGTCGTCGGCACCGGCGGTGGTGGTGGACCGGACACGACTTTTCTCAACCGCGAGGCGGCGAAACGTCGAAAGGCAGAAAAGGACGCCAAAAGAAAGAACAAGGAGGCCGCACGGCTGGCCAAGGAGAAGATTAAAAAAGATCAGCGTGCGGCGAAGCGTGCAGCCAAAAAGCAGAATGCTGAAGACGGCGACGGCGACGGCGACGATGAAGAAGAAGTCGACACCGATTCAGAGGGTTCGGAGTCGGACGACGACGACGACGACGACGACGACGACGATGATGCCGAGCCAGATAAGGGATACGGGCTCAACAGATTCGGCAGTGCATTCCAGGAAGTCGTTTCGGAGACGAATGCACGAGTACGTATCGACAGTTTCGAACATTGTGTTGTGGAAGTCAAGAAGGAAGATCTGGGAGGTTTTTTGGAGAGTTTGAGTACAAAGGCTGTTGTGGGGTAGTTGGAAGCAGTGACGGCGGATCGTCTTTGCATAGCGTGTTGTTTTTTGTTTTTGCTTCTTTTTACTCCTCTTTTATTTTCTTATTCCTTTATCCCTTTCTTTTCTTTACTTTTTTCTTATTTTATTTTATTTTGTTTTTGTTTTTATTTTCTTTTTTTGCCTCTTCTTTTCTTAGTTTCTGGTTGGGTAATTTATCACTTTTTTTTTTCTCATTCCATTCGGATCCATCATGACTATTTGATCAAAAAAGGGAGCCTTGTGTGCACAACACATTTGATGTGCCTTTTTTGGGGGTTTTTTTTTTCTTTTTCCTTACTTGTGCATCCATGTCATGGTCTTGCTTTTCCAATCTGCTTCTCAGTTCTGCTTTTCGTCCTATTCTATTCTAGTAGTCAGTTTGTGATTCCTCTTGCGGCTCCTTTCTCGTCAGTCATGGCGTTCTTTTTTTAGCTCATATTTGCATCGTTTGGCTTTGTTAGCTTGTATTATTGGAGCTTTGTGTCGCGGTATTGGGTTTATTTTCTTTTCTTTTGTTTTTTGAAGTAGCTTGCTTTGTTTTGTCTTGCGTTCTGTTCCTCTTGCGGCTTTCTTTCCCTTGTTTCGTGTTTTATGCTTGCCGTTCTTTGTTTTCTGCTTGCGTATCCTGGGTTTTGTTTTGTCATCACGGGCCCGAGGGTAAGGGGTAAGGGATCTAGGGACGGTGGATGGGCAATGCGGATAGACGTTCATGATGAAAGGACTTGTTTTGGGATGATTTGTTTCGTAAATACTATGAAGAGATGATGGATCCATTCGTTGACTCTGCATTCGTAGCATCTTGCGATGGACTTATTGTGAATCGTTTGGAGGTACCTGCCACTTGTTTATTATTCCATTGGTTATGTTTATAATATTACATTTTGACTACATTTGCATTACTACCCTATTTAACCTTACGTTATTACTTGAATTATACTCATATTTACTCCTTCTTTCGTTCCTTTTGCACGTTAGCATAGACTGCATTCATGCTGTCACGAGAACCTGCGTGAGGCAGTGCAGAACAAGACTAGAAGCGGACACGAGCCGGGCTAGGCCGGTGTAGGCCAAGAAGGGCCATCGGGCCGCGGGCGGGGATGGGCTTTTATCCGTCGTGTGTTTGGCGATTATTTCGAGGAGGAAACGAGTCGTCGCGTCGGCGGGTGACTGGATGTAGACGGCATGCAGCCGGCATGTAGACGGCATGGACATAGGATCAGGTACGTTGGCGGATTGCGGCAAAGAAGACGACGAAAGATGGGCTTGCTCAGACAATGCGGCGTGTGGCGTCCGCTCCTGTCAGCCACAGCGGCAGACGCCACGGCAGACGCCACGGCCATGCTCCATCTTGACTCTTCAGTCTTTTGGCGTTGAGCCTTGTATCAGCGGCCGATGAATGTGAGACCTGGCTGCCTGGGACAATGAGCAGGCCATGGGGCGGATGGGGCGAGATTCGCGGTCAGGGCGCACGATGGAGGCATCCCAGGTGCTCATGCATGTGCATGTATGTATTGTACGTACTCTGTATGTATTTGTACATGGCAAGGCTGTCATTTGTTGGTCTCGGCTGCGTCTTTGCACGTGCGTGTCGGGAAAGGACAAACGGGGCTGGGGGGCTGCGGCCGTGGCAGAGAGGCGTGTGCGTGTGCTTGTGCGTGTGCGTGTGCGTCTGCGTGTGCGTGTGCGTGTGCGTGTGCGTCTGCGTCTGCGTCTGCGTCTGCGTCTGCGTCTGCGTCTGCGTGTGCGTCTGCGTCTGCGCCTGCGCCTGCTTGTTCGTGCTCGTTCTCGTGTGCGCCTGCGTGCATCTACTGCGATGCATGTTCGAGAAGCGCCTCATCTGCTCGACGGAACACCGAGGAGCTGGGCCATGGCAGCACAGAATCGACCAGTAAGACGTCTGGCAGGACGCACTACCAAAGCACGCCCCGCATCCTAGCAGGAGCACGCCGTTCGTCGCGCGCCGGGCTGCTAGTTGCGCACTGGCAGGCCGGGAGACCACCAGTAGATACTCTCTACTCTGTCTTGCAGTGGAACAGTACGGAAGCCAAAGTACCGGCCAGCACACACCGGTTTCCTGCTAGGCTGCCTCACTAGTGCCGTCTCGCCCGACTCGTCGATTTCCCCAAGATAATGCTTCAGTCTCGTGCCCCTCGTCACGCATCATTCGACCACGCAATCTCGTCCATTCCGCCATCACGTTCGAGCCGGTCTGTCCTGGGCTGTGGCTTGACTTGTCGATATACCATTCATCGCTTCTCGTTCTCGCTTCCGCTTCATCTCTTGCACGCGGACCGCCCGCTCCTCAATCCCCCATTTGTGCAGCCAGCCGTCTATCCAACCGCCCGTCCAGCCAGCCATCCCGCCAGCCAGCCAATCCGTCCTTCCGTCCGTCCATCCATCCATCCGTCCATCCATCCATCCATCCATCAAATACGTCGTCGGTTCGCCCCCGCCGCGCACGCGCTGCCATCCCCGCCTGTTGAGCCTCGCCCGACGCCCGTCAATCGCCTCCGGCACCGCTCACTCCATTGTTCGTCGTCCGTCGCCCATCGCCCATCGTCTGTCGCTTCATCTGCCCTCACAGCCTCAAAGCCCATTGCAAATCTTCGAGTCGCTCGGGACTTCTCGCGCTCCCTGAGCTCGGCTTTCGCGCGGAATATCATCCATCCATCCATCCAGCGACGACGCCGCGCTTCTTGAACGCGCCAGAGGAAGATGGGGAAATCGTAAGCCCATCCCACGAATCCCTTACTCCGGGGAGTCATTGTTTCATCCACATGGAAAATCGCGCGCTTCTCTCCTGGTTTGCCTCATTCCAGTCGTGGCCACCCAAACTTGGATTGCGATGCGACCTCGAGCTTCGGGCTTTTTTTTTTTTTTTTTTTTTTTTTTTTTTTTTTTTTTCCTCTGCCTACACGTCTTCTTCCTCTCTTTCGTTCGGAACAATTTCCATGGCGGAGAGATGTTCTCGTTGCCTCTTCCGAGCTAATACCCAGCCAATAGACAATCCAAGCTCTCGCAGGAACAGCTGGTTGAGCTGCAAAAATCCACCCACTTCGACAAGAAGGAACTCCAGCAATGGTACAAGGGTGTGTGCAAGAATAACCTCGGCATTTGTCTCACATGCTCCTGATGCCAGCGCACTTCCCGCTAACCCCCCCCCCCCCTCTTCTCTCAACGCAGGCTTCCTCAAGGATTGTCCCTCGGGCATGCTCAGTAAAGAAGAATTTCAGAAAATATACCGACAATTCTTTCCCTTTGGCGATCCGAGCTCGTTTGCCGACTATGTATTCAACGTATTCGACACCGACAAGTCAGGGAGCATAGACTTTAAAGAATTCATCTGCGCCCTCAGCGTTACTAGCCGAGGCAAGATGGAGGATAAGCTCGACTGGGCCTTTCAGCTCTATGACATTGACGGCGACGGCAAGATCAGC
Organism: Claviceps maximensis; assembly: GCA_018360255.1. NCBI lineage: Eukaryota > Fungi > Ascomycota > Sordariomycetes > Hypocreales > Clavicipitaceae > Claviceps > Claviceps maximensis. The sequence goes on from SRPZ01000045.1 coordinate 74,920, forward strand.
TATGACGAGATGCTGCAGATCGTCGAAGCAATCTACAAGATGGTAAGGAGGTGTCAGCCCGGGGCTTGCCTGGGCGGGAGTCGCGCGCAAACCTTTGCATTTCTCACTAACGCATGACAGGTCGGTTCCATGGTCAAATTGCCCGAGGACGAAGATACACCCGAGAAGCGCGTGCGCAAGATCTTCCGCATGATGGACAAGGACGAGAACGGATCCCTGGATTTGGAGGAGTTTAAGGAAGGAAGCAAGCGCGACGAGACTATTGTTTCCGCCTTGTCTTTGTACGACGGGCTGGTATGACGAGGGCGGAGGGGCGCCTCTGGTCGGGATGGGGACGGAATAGAGGGACGGATTGAAACGGTATAGAAAGGAACAGAACATGACCACGTTTTTTTTTTCCTTCGCCGTCTCTTTTCTTGGGATATGACGGATGAGGCTATGGAGGGCAAAGAAAGGAGGGGTAGAGTATTCAGAGTCTTGCAGAAGCATTGATTGGTTTTTTTATGTTTTTTTTTGTACATTTGTATTCTTATGCATTCTTATGCAAATCAACAGGACTTTTATTTACCATGACCATTCTTCCTCTTGTTTTTTTGACGGCATTAAGGAGAACAGTAGACAAGGTGATGAATACCAAGATTACCTACACCCATTACTTACCCTGCACCCACACCCACCACCCGCCAATGCCGCATCCCATAAAACCAGCCCCCAATCCATCTCACCAAGGCCCGCAGCCTTTTTCTTCCCAGCCGCAACAACGCGCCCTTTGGGGACTACCTCGACCGCCTCGACCGCCTCGTCCGAGTTGGATTATCGTCGCCTGCTGGGCATGTGTTTGGAGGATTTGTGCTTGATGGTGGAGGATGAGATTGGGGATGTGGATGAAGGTAATTTGCTTTTGTTTTATGTTTTTCCTTTTTTTTTTTTTTTTTTTTAATCTTTTATATATATTTATATCTATCATACTTTTCCCTAAATTTTTAACCTTATATATATATCTTATACCTTTTTACCCCTCTTATATATATACTTTTCTTATATATTCTCACATTTACTTTCATTCTTTGTTCATATATTTTAGTACTCTTCTTTCTTTCCTTCCCTAGTTCGATTTCCACCCTCCCCCCTTCTTTCCTCCTCTTTCTTCTCACCCCATGACTAAAAACGCACGACAGAAACCTTTCTCCTCTACGCCAATGACATTTGCTCCCACAACCTGGGCTTCATTGACGCCGCGGCGCAGAGTCTTCAGATCCGGCTCGCGGGACGGGACGTGACCATCTTGCAGAGCCCGGCGGTGCTTGCGTCGGCGAGAGCGGGCGGGACGACTGGTGCAGGTAATGTCCCCTGTCTGGCATCTTCATCTACAGCGTGAAAGAGGTTCAAGTAAAGAAAGTAGGGGGGAACAAAAAAAGGAAAACAAAAAGGCGAAGCAAAAAAGAAGAAGGAAAAAAAAAAAAATCACACGGCATTCTTTTACACCCCTCACTGACACACCACCAGTCTTGTGGAAAGTCACCCCCCTCTTCGCGAATTGGCTCTCCTCGCCGACAAACCCCCTCTTCCGGACCATCCTCACCTCCTCGTCCAGGGTGCTCGAACTGGGCTGCGGCATCTCGCCTCTGAACGCGTTTGCCGTGGCGCCCCGCGTAGCGCACTACGTGCTCTCGGATCAGCCATATGTCCAGAAGCTGCTCTCTCGGAACCTGCTCGAGAATCAGCAGACGACCTCGGCGGCCACGGGTTCCAAGCCGGGCGGCGGTGTCAGGATCCCGCGAGCACAACCGAGTATCGTGTTTCGCGCGCTGGACTGGGAGGACGATCAGGTGACGGCGGCGCTGGCTGACGGGGGACCGTCGTCGTCGTCGTCGTCGTCACCGGCGGCGTTTGATGCCGTTTTGGCGACGGACTGCGTGTACAATTATGCCTTGATCGACCCCTTTGTGCAGACGTGTGTGGATGCGTGTGTTTTGAAAGAGACGCATCGTGAGGGCGGGGAGAGGGGGGACAAGTCGCGGCCCTGTGTCTGTGTTGTTGCGCAGCAGCTGCGGAACGATGATGTCTTCCGGTCGTGGCTGGCTGCTTTTATGGCCAGGTTTCGCGTCTGGAGAGTGAAGGGGGAGCTGATGCCGGGGTTGACGGCGCGGGATGGCTTTGTCGTGCATGTTGGGGTTTTGAGAGCGAGGGGGAGTGGGAGTGGTGAGTGTTGATGGATGGATCTGGGATTGGGATCTGGGATTGGGATCTGGAATAGAGAGATGATTATTCTTGCGGGACAGAGCTAGCGAGCGGATAGACAAACTCAACACATCTCCACACAGCCAACAGTACAGACATATGACCCCTCCGTCTCTTGACAGATGCACCCCAAGATTCGCCTTCCGACGCCCTCTGAGCCGTACGCGCACGATGCTCACCTCCCTATTTTGACAAGAGGTGTGAAGATAAACTTGTTTTGTCCTGCCTGCAAGCACATACGACCATAGCCGCCTGAGAAATCTGGATCCCGTCCGATCTCCGCTAGATAACCAGGTGAGCGCCGGATTAGTAGTTGGGTCGGTGACGACCAGCGAATACCTGGTGTTGTATGTTGTTTTTTTCTTTATCCTGATTTTTTTTTTCTTCTTCTTCCTTTTTATTCTTTAAACCATATAGCGAAAGAATGAAATGTAAAACTAACACCTCTATAAGAAGCACATTAGTGTGACATACCAGCCAACTTCACAACACAGGCGAGCGATGTGAAAACTACCATGACAAGTTTTTTATAGTCCTCGCTCCCACAGAATGAAAAAAAAGAAAAGAAAAGAAAAAGAAAAAGAAAAAGAAAAAGAAAGGAAAAAGAAAAAGAAAAAGAAAAAGAAAAAGAAAAAGAAAGTAAAAAGAAAAAGAAAAGGCCAGGCCGTCTTCCAAGAAGACCCGGGCACTAGGGAACCTGACTGACGAGAGTCAAAGGTCGGTTTGGGCTCAAGAGGAGGTGCACGGCATTGATTACGGAGAGGGTATCTGGCACTTGTCAACATAAAACAGGTGTACTCCTGAAGAGCCCCCCCGCTCCACGAATATGCGTCCGATCTCGTCGGTCAGAGCCAGCGCCGCGGTGTATGTATAGATCATTCAAGGATCAAAGCCATGTTCCCATGTCACACGGAGAACCTTGCCTAGATAGACGTGCCTCTAGTGCGCCGTCTGCCTGCTCCGTGGACCTCAAAGATGGTGCAAAAGTATCCGAGGGCTTGCCGAGGACGCCAACGACGTTCGGACGTGATTTGTGGGCCGGAAAGCCACGCCGCGGCGTCTGAGCGACAGGCTTGTGCTTCCCGCACATGCAATGCACTGCTTCTTCTCTCCGGGGCCATGCTGCGGGAGTCGTACACATGTATGTCCGGCCGCAGACGACATGAAGGGGCGCGACAAGACTCCGGGGAAAGCCGGCGGCCCCGGCATCGACTCGACGAGCGGCCTCATACATAGTACGTCGTATGTACACACACGACAAAAATCCCACCCCTTTAGCAGCTCTAGCAGCCCCGCCGGCCCCCGCTTCTCGAAATAGCGTAATAAAAGTGTGAGAACCATCCAAGCGGTAGACCGTGGTCCGGGCCCTGGAGATGTCGGATCGCGGCGCGGCAAGTGCCAGCCGACCAATCAGAACGCTCCCCTCTGATCTTACCCGGTCCAATCTCCCGGCGCCCCCGGATCCCGGCCCCCCGGCTGACTCGTGACGCGCGAACGGACGAACGGCCGGCGGGACCGGGGCGTCTAGTAGGAAAGAATGAGGTCAAGACAACGATCCTGGGGAATGTCAAGGCCGTCCAAGCGGCTTCTCTATGCCTATAAATCGCTGCCGCATCCCCTTCTTTTTCTCCATCATGTCCATCATCCCCATCTGCATCATCCCGTCCACACTCATTCGCAGACAAACAAACAAACAAATAAACAAACAAACAAACAACAAACAAACAACAAACAAACAAACAAACAAACAAACATCTTCATCCAAACCAAACCCCATTCCGTAAGTCCCCGCCAAAAATGCACACGCACATACACTGCACTCATCATCTAACACATTGGCTTCTTAGACAACCGAAATCATGAAGTTCTCCGCAGTCGCAGGCCTTCTCGCTGTCGTCGCGCCCGCCCTCGCAAAAGACTACAACCTGCTGTGCAAATCAGATCTCTGGACCGCCGACATGGGCGCCAAGGGAACCTTCTTCATCGATGTGTTTCACAAGGTCTGTACCCGACAAGGCTGCACCAAGATGACGGTCCCCGTCTCGTCCGGAGGTGACGTCACTGGCGAATGCTTTGGCTGCCCGGACGACCTGAACGATACCTACTACACCGGAAGTTGCCTGCTTACCCCTGCCTAGATGGGAAAGGGGGAACCGTGGACTGATTTTGGAAAAGAAAAGGGGAGGGGCGAAAATAAAAATGAAGAGTTGGTAGGATAGAAGACAAGACAAGACGAATATTACTATCTTTCACTAAATCCATTGTGCTTCCGTTCACTGAAATCGCTCACTGAAACGTGCCAAACGCATCCATCGAAGAATCTAAAACCATGGTAACCTGTATTTCGACCATGAAACTAACATAAACTGCCTGGTGCCGCACCCGAGAAACGTACACCTTGTATCGGTCCCGCCCGCCGTGTGATTCCTGACAAATCCTCCACGACCCCAATGAAGACAGACGCGTATAAAAATCTCCTTTTCCACATTAATGGACATGAACAAAAAAAATACCCAGGCAGAATTCGGTCGTTCCTCTGACATGTACCGCGGCAGCATGTAACGGCCACTCAACCAGACGGACTGTATGGAAATCCTCTCACAGTACCTCAGTGACCCACCGTATCATCATGCGATAGATCTAGCACAAGGGAGGCAAGCGTCCATGTATCCGTACCTAAGCTTTACCCCCGCTCCATGCCGCCTCCCGACCCGGACGCCAACATGGAATCAGTAAAAACACCATGGTCCGCCCCGGGGATAGCTGGCGGCGAACCAATCACGTCGTCCCTATTTCATTAACCGGGTCTTGTACCGGCATCCCGGGCTGGCGCACCATTAGCAGACGAACCACCGGCTAGAAAAACGATGCGCGCCGGAAGGACCGAGAAGGGGAATGAAGAGAGGGGGGGGGGTTAAAAGAAAAAGAAAGAGAGAAGAAAAAGAAAAGAAAAAGAAAAAGAAAGAAAAAGAAAAGAAAAAGAAAGAAAAAGAAATTAAAAAAGAAATACAAAAAGAAATAGAAAACCTAGAGCATTTAGAATAAAAATCCTGCATCTCATGCGCTACTTTCATAGTAAATAGTCGACAGTTGTGATCAAATCGTCATCATACACTATCTCATTCGTCATAGGTTGTCAAAACAAGTTTTGCTGTTTCCGTTTCAAATCCCGTTGCCATTTCCATTCCATTGCCATTGCCATTTCCAGTTTATTCCCATATCCATTCCCGCCCATTCCCATTCCCGTCCATTCAATTCAGCCAACCATCACAGAGTCCCCATCCGAATCTCCTTTTCAAATATCTTAACACCCCAGACATCGTAAAACTGCAGCGGTCCAATCGTCTTGAACCTGAGCCGCGACCCGCTGTCCGAGTCATCATCGTCGCCATCGTCACCGTCCGAATCGGTGTCCACGACCTCCGTGGGCAGCACAGGGTACTGTGTCGATGCAACATTGCCATTGCCATTGCCAGCGATTGGTGATGAGAAGACATGTGCCTTGCCCTTGCCCTTGTCCTTGCTGCGCTTCAAAGGGGCCTGCGACGATGACAAGGACGAAAGGGATGGCTCTGATGACGTCCCGCATGGCCGGATGACTCTGTCGACGCGTTCATCTTCTGTTGCGATCCATTCCAATTTGAGCTGCGCGTGGTGCGACAGATTGTCGACAATGAACCGCAACAGCTCTCGCATTACCCAGACACATGTGTCGTTGTTCTTGAAGTGGAGAATGTTGATGGCCCGCAGATTGACAAGCCCTGAGAAATACTGCATAAATGCGTGCTGTTCCGAACCAGTCAGCTACGAGCCTTGCTATTTCTTAAACAGCAATTATAAATACAGATTGAGGAAAGGAAAGGAGACATAAGGAAAGGAAAGCAAAGACACGACAAGGGAAAAAGAGAAAAAGCCAAAAATTCAGCACTCACCACTGCTTGGATGTTCATGCTCAACGCCAACTCCTCAAGCTGAACCCCCTGGGTACATATAAGTATCATAGTCTTGTCGTTGGCATCCCACGTAGGACAATGGTATTCGTCCTTGATCATCAGTCGCTTCAGTGTAGGCATGTGCTTCTTGAGCACCAGCCGACGTATCTGATCCATTGATATCACTGATCGCGGCGCAAAACTCTCCGGCCTGTGCTTCGGACCACGCTCCAGCATAAACAGTTCGTCCAGTACCGGCAGCTGCGCCATGCATGCCAAGAACGCTGCGGACACGTGGTCGGTGTAGACGCTTCGGAGACCCAATGGTCGATTCTTCTGCTCCTCGGCCAACATGGTCCAAATCGGCGCCTGATTGCCGATATTGATGAGCGATAATTCTCTGATGCAGGCTATGTCGATCGCTCGAGACAATACGGATGCCTTGACGGGAATCAAACAAATCTTCAGGCTCTCAATGGACATTCCTCTTGTCTTTCGCTTGTATGCTTCTATGCTCTGTCTCGTGGAGCTATCCATGTCCCTATCCATATCCCTTCTGCTGCGCTTCATCGGAATTTCCCCGAGGGCCTCGATTTCATCCTCAAGGATGCGGATCTCGTTGGACGCCTCTACAGCGCTGCTGTTTAGCACAGTCAGCTCTGAATCTAACGCGCTATCAAGAATCGATCGCCTTCTGTTTGATCGCTCGTGACGAATCTCCAGAACCCGTCGCCCAATCCCGCGGACCAGTCGATGCAGTTGGACGAGCTTGGCAGTGATGGCGTCACGCTCAACTTTGACAGTCCCGAGTCCTGAGTTTTTGTCGTCATCATCATGTGGGCTAGAGGCATTGACGGAGAATTCTTCCATTATCATTTCCCCAACAACAGCATCATCGTGATCCGCGCAATCAGTAACAAGCTTCGTAGTGGCCTGGTTGAGGCCCTGTCTTTGTGTGAGGGGTGTAGCAGTAGTGGTGGTGGTGGTGGTGGTAGCTGCGGCCGCGCCAGCAGGACTGCAGGCCATCGCCTCATCTGCGGGCTGCTGCTGCTGGTCTTGAAAATCATCCAAGTGGTCTTGTATTGTCTCCAGATGTTCAATGTCAATGTCTTCTGGAGACAACTGTAACTTCGCTCTGGGTGGAAAGAATCGGGCACGCTCGGTCGGTATTTTTTCCACAGGATCCGAGCTTATCGGGCTAGGTCTTGATGCCGACACCCCTTCAGGCATTTCCTTCACGAGACAGCCGTCATCTTCGTTTTCAGGCATGGCCTCGTCGTCAACTTTCTCGCCCAGTTGGTTCGAGGTGGACGCCTGCCCCTCTTTTGCCGTGGTGCTGTCGACATCGGTCTTTGCCTCGGCAGGCTTTGGCTCGCTATCGACGTATTTTCGGGCTGCCCTTTCGATCATTTCAAGAGCTTCTCGTTGCGAGACGGAAAAGTCTCTCGATCCATTCAAGGAAGTCATTAATCGAGTCGTGGCTGATTTGAGAGATTCTAAGAACAGGACGCGCGGGTCATCAGCGCGGCTTTCGGAGCCCGTGGTAGTGGGTTCCGGATTTGCATTGCTATTGTCATCGGGCTTGGGTGAACGGCTGCTGACGACAAGGTGTAAAGGAGATTTCTCCACCAGCTGGGGCTCTTCTTTAATGTCGAATATCCTCGCAAGTATCAACTCTTGAAGTTTTCGCTCTTCTTGAGCGCGAAAGGCTTTTTCGGGGCCGGTGCCATTGTAGTCGATTGCGTTGTTTGATTGGGGGTCGTCTTGGAGATCATCCTCAGAATCGGAATCGTCGGCGTCGGAGTCGTGTGTCGACTTTCGGGCTCGTTGAGCGAGGGTACAGGACAAGGAAAGCTGAAGGGATTTGAGCGTTGAAAACGACTTCTTCACACAGATCTGCAGTTCCTCGACGATATCCAAGTCATCAATGTCCAAGACAGACAGGCTACTTAGGTTTTTGAAGCCAGACAGCGTGGGAGGGTGTACACTTCTGTTTCCTTTGCTCTTCGGGCGAAGCTTTTTTGATGAGTGCGGTAACAAGGCGGGTGGTATTCCAAGAGGCGGACTGCTACTGCTACTATTAGCATTGGTAGAGGATGACGGCGCGGGTTGGGTCGTGAGTGAAAAGTGGCCAACGGACTGAGAGGTTTGAGAGTTCTGATGCAGAGCGGTCGATGCGGGCAGCGGAGGCGGCGGTGTGTAGTAAGAGCCTCCGGCTTGCATCCGAATATGTAATTTCTTGAGCGTTTCGTTCTCGTGAAGCTGAGCATACACAGGTCGACTGAGCTCAATCCTGATGTTCCATCTGATTGAGAGTTTGTCATGGGTCAGTATTGCGAGGTCACGACCGAGGCAATCGATTTTTCTTTCTTTTTCCTCTTTTCCTCTTTTTTCCTCTTTTTTTCTCTTTTCTCTCTTTTCCCTCTTTCCCTCTTCTCCCTCTTTTCCCTCTTCTTCCCTTCACCAAGGAGTCAGTAGCCACGTACCGAAAAGATTCAAGGGACCGAGCTCGCTTCAGAGTCAAGAGCAGCAGGGTGTTGAGAAACTTTCCGCAACTGGCCTTGTATAAATATAGTTGGTACGACTGTTCTCCTTTGCGACCAGAACTCAACGTGTCCATGGAAATGTCCTTGAGATATCTGGCATAGTTGTGTTCGCTCGTGGTGAAAGTGTCTAGTCCGCCGGCCAGACCGTCAATGGGCGAGTCAAAGTTTATGTCGTCCTCGTCGGGAAAGATGATGTGGAAGTTGCGGTACAGTTGAGCGGAAGCGAGCTCATGACACCGTCTGGACACCAGAGCCAGACATATGAGGTCGCTCTGCGAGCACTATTTTTTTTTTTTTTTTTTTTTGTGAGAAACGATGTAGTTGTGTGATAAGGAAGAGAGCTGCGCGATGCAATGTAGGACTGGATTGCGAAAAAGAGAAGAATAAACATGTGTCGGGTGATGACGAATGACGAAAGAATTGAAGAAATCATGGAGGGATTGGTGATAGCGCCCAAAAAGGGGAGAGTAAAAAAAAACACAGATAAACGCAGACAAATGCAGACAAACTTGGTAAGAATGACAAATCCGAAAGAATGCACCACGTCTTGTCAACTCACATGGGCCACGATTTCGCGTTGTGCCTCGGCGGGTATATTGAGAAAAGATGCCGTGATTTTCGCAGAAGAGGACGTCCGGGAAGTCGGGGCTGATGGGAGACGCCAGCCCGTTGAAGTCATCGCCATGTTGCCTGATGTTTTGGTCGGTCGGACAGGAAGGACAATGACAGTATGGTCAGATGACGGCGCCCCGACGAATGAGGGGGGTGGCTGCACGAGGCAGCGAAAAAGCGACGACTGCGAAGTCGAGAAAGATGAAAGACGACGGGGAAAATCAACACGAAGGACTGGCAAACGTAAGCTGGATAGGAGGGTCTGGAGAGATTGAAGATGGGGGGTTTCGATGTTGTCAAGGCGAGGTCAACGAATTGAAGGTTCCCGTTTGCCATCTGTTGTGCCAGGGCCAGACTGCAGACTTGGCTTGGTACATGACTATGTACAGTGGTGTATGGTATGTACATGACTGCATGGCATGGTGATCCAGATGCACGCCCCACCTTGAGCTTTTTTTTTTTTTTTTCTTCTTTTTTTCTTTTTTTTTCTTCTTTTTTTCCCCCTTATCTCGTAGAATATATTAGCGTTTCGTCCTTGTGGCCCTTTTAGCTCATCCAAGCAGGAAATCAATGTTAAGCTTTTCAACATCTTTAGAATCTGAGTCTTTTTTTTTTTTTCACACACCCCTCCCCACAAAAAAAAAAGGTAATTCCTTCTTCTTTTCTCTTTTTAGCATTGTTGGCCTCTTTATTCTGGCCTTTTCTCCGTTGGGCCTATGCCATAGGGACCATGGTCGATACCCTTTGGTGTCTGGGCCACATTGGTGTTGGCTACGTCTACAGCTCTTTTGCGTCAAAAAGGAGGGGGAACTCCAAGTCAGCATCTCGGGAGGCTCTCAGGAGGCTCGGGAGCAAGAGAAACCATCGCTGCCACCTTCAAGTTTTCTTCCATCCTTGGTACATGCCATGAGCATGCAACCCCGTGTAGGCAGGCACAAAAAAAGCCACGAGGCCAGACAGCATGGATTCACATGGTACGTGGAAGGCGGAAGGCGGAAGCGCTAAACAAGAGCATCGTCAGCCCCTCTCTCTCCACGTCTACATTGTGGCCATCCCCCCCCCCCCCCCCCCCCCCCCCCCCCCCCCCCCCCCCCCCCCCGCATCGCACATCCCTCGTCCCGCTTCCCGCTTCCCGCACTTGCAATCCGCATGACAGTCTCGGTTCCACCGACAAGACAAGGCAAGGTCACTAGGGTGGTCGCTGGCGAGATGGGCTGTGTCGGTGGCGCAAGTGCGTCGGCCGTGATATGCCGTGATGTCGTGCACGCCAGATCGTGGCTGTGGCCTCTGGTGCGATTGAATGTCCTTTCTAGATATCATGGGGCCATGACAGGACAATGACGTGAAAGTCGGCATGGCACAGAATTGCACATGCACATTGTGTGCTGTACAATGTATGTACGAAGCCGTTTTGTGACGTGGGTTGGAGAAGAGCCGAGGCGGAGCAGAAGTGGGGAAATTGAACATTGGATGTGGATGTGGATGCGAACGCGGATGCGGATGCGGTTGCGGACGCGAATTGATGAATGACGGGGGAGGTTGTTGAGGATTTGAAGCGGCGGAGCAGAGCAGGATGCAGAATCCACCTCCAAGGCAGCTTGATGGGAGGTGCTTGTTGATGAGAGGTGGAGGAAAGTGACTGGGAGAGAGAGAGAGAATCTGCACGTGTGGTGTTGACTGACACTCCACCACCAGACACGGCCGCCCTCTTTGCCACCCACCAGACATGGACCAGCCAGGCACCAGACAGCAACACATCCCTCCACGTGCCGCCGCCCGCCCGCCTGCCCGCCCGCCGCGCCCCTGGTCGGTCGCAAGCCTTCATCGCTTGCATCCATCCATCTTTCCGATTTAACATCATTCAACTCTCCCTCTCTCAACCCCCTCCCCCCCCCTCTCTCAACTCCCTCCCTCTCTCAACTCCCTCCCTCTCTCAACTTACCCCCCTCTCTCCATGCCTCCCAGTCTTCACCTTCCGGAATCAAAATCGACCTCCATCCTTCCCAGCGGCCTTTGAATGCCTGCCCTTCCACGATGGCGGATTCCCAAGAACCTCAGTTCAACACGCTCGCCGAGAGAATAGCCGCCCTGAACAAGCAGAAAAACTTCAACTCGCCCTTCAACAATGCCACCAGCGCTGCCCAACAGCCCAGGAGGAGACCTCCTCCTCCCGCCCCTCCTGTTCGGCCACCCAATTCCCAGAGAGGACAGACCGTTGCGGGAGCCGTCAATGGTTCGTCACTACACGCAGCACCCGCCAGACCCGCGACGACAAATGCGCCGCCACCACTGCCTCGAAGAGACACATCGACGTCAATCGCAAGCAATGGCACATCCTCAGCCATCAACAAGCCCGCTCCCCCTCCCCTGCCAGAGAGGACGCTGTTATCGCCTGCGCAAACCCCGCCCGCCCTGCCTCGACGAGCTTCGACCCAGTCCACCGCCCATCTCTCTACGCGGCGGCTTTCAGCATCGTCAGACATTTCTCAGCACTCCGCCCTGTCAACACCATCATTGGGCGGACGTACTACATCGTCAAGCGCCAGCTACATGTCCATTGGAAGTGCGCCGCGTAATATGGCGCCTGCCACATTCGATCCAGCCAGTCTGCCTGCACTACCTCCGTCCAAAAGGGACCTCGAGGCCAGGGCCAAGGAAGCCGCTGCGCAAGAAGCCGTCGTGAGAGAGGCTCGGGGAAACGAAATACGAGCGCGACAAGCTGCGAGATTATCACTGGACCCTCGAGTAGCCACCAATAGTCCGTCATCATCTCCCGCACCAGTCTTGCGCCCCAGTCTCCCACCAAGATTGCCGTCAAGGCCCGCAAAGTCCCCCAACACGGCATCGTCCCTGGCGGCTCCCACGACTGCGCACGACCATGACAAGGTCGCGTCTGCCCCGCGGAAACTGCCTTATGGCACCATCAAGGGCTTCGGGAGTAGCCACGACGTAAAGCCACCGCCGACTCCTCCATCCCAACAAGCACAACCGGTCGGCAGTGCACCAGACGACGCACCTCCGCCCATTCCCTTGTCTTCCAGGCCCTCCATTGCCGAGATTGAAGCCATGGCATCGCGGAGCGCGGCGCAGCAGTCCAATGGCGTGGACAGTGACACTGGATCTGACAGATGCTGGGTGTGTCGAGATTGGAGCGGACCTGACGCCGCCGCAGCACAGCTCCCTCGCCAGTCGTTGCCGCGAAATGATGCCGTTGGCCATCTTGCCCGAAGGCTTTGTGACCCATTTCCCTCGTACGACGACAAGGCACGGGCCATCTTTACTTGGTGCCACCACAACATCTCGTACGACACTGTCTCCTTCTTCAACAATGACGTGCGCCATCACTCTGTGGAGGATACCATATTCAGCGGACTTGCTGTGTGCCAGGGTTATGCCGAGGTCTACAAGGCCATCGCCACGCGGGCAGGCCTAGAATGTGTCGTCGTCGGAGGCCATGGCAAGGGTTTCGGACACACGGCTCTGAAAAGCGGCGAGCGGCCTCCTCCGGCCAAGCCTGATGGGCATGCCTGGAATGCGGTGCGCGTGGACGGCGGTGTCTGGAAGCTCGTGGACGCTTGCTGGGGTGCCGGCCACATCTGCTCGGCGAGCAATTCGTACAAGCGGGAGTTTTCCCCACGCGAGTTTACCTTGTCGAATGAACTGTTTGGGCGACGGCATTTCCCACAGGACCCTCGTCACCAGTTCAGGGCGGACGGACGGCCCATATCATGGGAGGAGTACTACACGGGGGGGCTGACTGGCGAGCCGTTCCAGTGGTTCGGTACCGGTGACCGAGAGGGGATATCCGAGCATTCGGTGGAGCCCAAGAATAAAGACATTTCCGTACACAGCAGGCAAAACGTGCGCTTCCAATTCTCCATGGTTTGCGAACACTGGACGTCAGAGAAGGCGGGTGGTGGTGGTGGTGGTGGTCATGGTGGTCATGGTCCGAGGAAACCCGTCCTTTTCTTGCTCAGTATTCATGGACGCGATGGCGACAAGGACGATTTGATACCCATGGAGACGAACGGATACTGGCACTGGGTGGATGTCGGTGCTGCAGACTTGGGTGGCCCCGGGCAGTCGGTGGAAATACTCTGTCTGGAAACCATGGATGGCAGGGATGCTCGCGGCGTGACGGCAAGGGAATTCCTGTCGAAAAGGGGAAGAGTAGGCATGTCGTGGTCTTGTATCGCCAAGTGGAGCTTGGTTTCATGAATGATGAATGATGAATGATGAGGGCATGTATCCCGTGGCTGCAGCGATTTATGCTCTCTTTTTTTTTTAGAATGATTCTTCTTTTTTTTTTTAGAATGATTCTTCTTTTTCTTTTATCTTTTAACTTTAATCGTCTTTCAACTTTAATCGTCTTTCTTCAGTCAGCAATGCACCTAGACTTGATCAAGGACCAGACCCCACTTCTGTGGATGCTCGCCGACCCACATATTTCTCTCGCAGCTGGCAACGTCAACGTGGCAGCTGCGTCGTCTGCAATCTGCAGTCAACTTCGTGATGACGGATCAATCCCAATCCCACTCCGAGGTCATCTCCTCTTGACGTCTTGACGCAATTCACAGCCATTTCCTGCCCAGCGTGCGAGTGCGACTGGCCCTCGGATGACATACACACTCATGGCCCCTTTACACACGACAATGCCGTTCCCTTGGATGATTTAGCCTCCGCATACCACCCCCCCCCCTTTCTCCTCCCCCACAACCACACAACAACAAACACCACATCTCGTTTTGACCAACCCACCATGGCTGTCTCGCCATCCTCTTCGTCCGCCGACTCTCTCTCCCGTGGAGAAACCACGACACTTCTCCTCCTTTCGGGCTCATCTCTCGCCGTGCTAGCCAACACTTTTCGCGGCCATGGTGAGCCCCTCATCGCCTCGCTCGCCCTCTCCATCGCCGCCTCCTGTCTCTGCTATGCCATGATCCGCTGGCTCGGCCCGGCCTTTATGCGCGCGGGATTCCGCGGCCGCGACCTCAGCAAGACCAAGCATGTGGAGATTCCCGAGTGTATGGGCGCCGTTTGCGCCGCCGTCTACCTCCTCACCGTCATCGTCTTCATCCCGTTTCCCTTTTACAAGGACATCGTGGCGGCCACGTCTGGCGGGGGCAACCGTGATGTCGTGGTCGAGATGTACTCTTCTTCGTCGTCCTCCTCTCTCGCCGACACCAACATCAGCGGCAGCGGCAGCGGCAGTGGCGGCCGGTTCCTCCACAAGTTTCCTCACAACAAGCTCGCCTCGTACCTCGGGGCCATCATCGCTCTGCAGACAATTGCGCTGCTCGGAATCGGCGACGACCTCTTCGACATTCGATGGCGACACAAGTGGTGGATCCCCGGCCTGGCCAGCATCCCCATCCTGGTCGTCTACTTTGTCGACTTTGATGTCACGTCCATCGTAATGCCCGTCCAGCTCCAGCCCTACCTCGGCGAGCTGTTTGACCTCGGCCCCCTCTACTACGTCTACATGGCCTGCGTCGCCATGTTCTGCCCCCAGAGCATCAACATGCTCGCCGGCATCAACGGCATCGAAGTATCCCAATGCGTCGTCGTCGCCCTCCTCATCGCCTTCAACGACTGTCTGTACCTCCTGACGCCTTACCCCCACCCGGCCACCGACTCGCATCTCTTCTCCCTGTACTTCCTGCTCCCCTGGATCGGCGTCTCCTGCGCGCTCCTCTTCCACAACTGGTACCCCGCCCGCGTCTTCGTCGGCGACACCTACTGCTACTTTTCCGGCATGGTCTTTGCCGTCGTCGGCATCCTCGGCCACTTTTCCAAAACCCTCGGCCTGCTCCTCGTGCCCCAGATGTTCAACTTCGTCTACTCGTGCCCCCAGATATTCGGCCTCGTTCCTTGCCCGCGCCACCGTCTTCCCAAGTTCAATGCGCGCACCGGTCTCTTGGACGCCTCCGTCACGCCCTGGTCCCCCGATCGCCAGCCGCACGCCCTGGTCGCCACCGCCCTGCACCTCCTCGCCAGGCTGCACCTCGTGCGCGTCACGACCGACGACAAGGGTCTGCTCGTCGACACCAGCAACCTGACTCTCCTGAACCTGTGGCTCATCTGGCGGGGACCGCTGCGGGAAGACCGACTGGCCTGGGAAATCACCTTACTCCAGCTGCTCGTTGGTCTGTTTGGCCTCTTTGTGAGACACAAGCTTGCTCTGTTGGTCTTTAAGGAGGACAACTGGGGTACTTGAGGTCTGGAAAAGAGGGTGCTTTGACCCATGTAGATAGACGTGCATGTACATACATGAGAGGGGCTACGGTAAAGCCGATTTTCGTGGCTGAATGAATATTTCTCGGCAGACTAGATTATATCTTGTGCTTCCACGGGCATGTTTTCTCCGCAACGCCTAATACGCAGCACGTGCTTTATCTTTTTTCAGAAAAAAAAAAGAATATCCATAGAGAGTTTTACAAAGAAACATAACATAATATACAAACCATGTCTGCATATAGACCAAGTGCACCCATACCCATAACTACACCTCAACACCACGCCACAACGACAGAACCAAACGCTATCAAACTCGCGGTCAAACTCCGTCCGTACACATGTACGTATGGACTACACCCCCGACCGAATACTTGGTATCACTGTATATAAGCATCCCTCCACCAGCCACCGGAACCGCATCACGTTCTTCGCCCAGACACAAAGAATAAGCGTGGATTCGGAGCACGTTGGCGTCTTTGCAAATCAGTTGTCCTGATTGGGAGGAGCGCTACTCTGGCATTTTGGAGGGGGGATAGTGTGCCGTCCCTTCCCTATATCTTCTGGGAAATACACTGGTTTCACCTGGGAAGGGAAACAGAAAGTACTTTGGCCTGACATGGCAACTTGGGAAGGGGTGATTTGTTGAAAATAACAAAGGGGAGAATTCTTAATAAAGAGAAAAGAATAAAAGAAGGAGAAATAAAAAAGAAAAGAAGAAGAAGAAAAGAAGAAAAATCCTAATTCACATAAGTAAACGGACCCTGTTTGTCCGAGTCCCAGTACACAACGCCCCATCTCTTTTAAAATAAACACAATTGACCCAATTCTTTCAATGTCTGGGGAGAATCCTAGTGCCTGCGAACCTGGAACCTGGAATAAGGAAGTACAGTAGCATCCCGCACGACGAATCGATTCCCATTTTTTTTTTAATTTGCAACGCCTTCTGAACACAAGGATGGAGGCACCTAAGAGCCCGAGGAGAGAGAGAGAGAGAGAGAAGGAGGGGAAGGGTTTCTCTCCTCGAAATTCCTTGCAGACTTCACTACAAAAAGTGACCAGATGAGTCAATCCCTTTTCTTCCATTTGTCCATCCAAACGCCAGATATCATTTCCCTTTCTTTTCCCTTGTTTACCGTTGATGAAAACGCCAAATTTGCCCACCCTCCTGTTCCACTTTTGTCAACAGCTTGTCTAGAATTGGAGACATGACGCAAACGACATTTTTGCAATCGCATCATATATGCAGGAAAATGTTCCGCCCCTTTGCATCGGAAGCGCATTTGACCGCACAAGACATCTGCGCCCTGTCGCTTTTATCTAGTCCTCGACCTTCCCCACTGAATGCGGCTCCGTAGTAATCTCAACCTTGACATCGTCAGGACTTGACAAGCCTGGCTTTGAGTGCGCTGATCCACCACCGCCAACCTTACCAGCTGCCTTGTTGAGGCGACTCTTGTAGTCACTTAGGCTCAGCTTTTTCTTAATCGGGCTGGGATTCACCACGGCGAGGCCGTTTAACGATCCTGCGCCAAACGGGTTCGACAGAGGCGATACCACTGTCGAGCTTGAAGCTGATAGAGGCGTTGCATTGGCTGACCCGTTCAAGTTAGTATTGTCGAAGGCTGGCACCGGTGGTAATTGCACTCGCAGGTCAGGCGTCTTCATTTTGCTCGATTCGACTGCCACTGGAGTGTCATTCGACATCAACGCCTGACTATCCGCCATGTCGCTATCAGTGATTTGAGACTTTGGTGATTGAGCATCCGAGCCAAGACTAGAGATAGAGGACTTGTGCTCTCTGGTTGGTAACTCAATCGGGTCCACGGCTACACGAATGGAATTGGAGATGGGAATGGGACTAGGACTGGGAATGGGAATGAATATGGGCACCGTGTTTGACGACTGGCTGCTCAGCGAAGCCCTTCTTCGACCTTCCTCACCAACACGACATTGGTGCCTACTGTTCAGCAGCCGCTTCGACAATGAAATGACTCTTTTCTTGACAGGCGTTGGGTGAGAGAATTCACTGAACCACTGCCCCTCGACGGGGTCGGTCTGTACGGCGATATCACAGTACATCGGGCGAGGTCCGATAGAGGACTGCCGAGATCGGCTCGTCAAAGAGGTTTGCTCGTCATTGGCCTTGATGTGTCCAATGCTTGAAGAACGGGCAGTGCTGGACGGCGATCCGGATTTGCCGCGCCACGTCCCGGAATCAACGTACTGCTGCTGCCCAGGCCCTCCAGAAGCAGCAGGAGCAGGGGGGTTGCCGGCGGATCCATTCCGCGACTTTGACTTTGAAGGCGCCGTTGCCCCATCTGACACTCGCTTTTTCTTCCTCAGTGGTTGTTGCTGCTCCATTCTGCGAAACGAGTCTTCGACCATGGCCACCTTCCTCTTATCTCGGTCCGTCGGCTCTGTCAATATGCCCAACTGATCAAACGACCCCTGAAGCGGTGTGCGGTCGCGACTTGATGGTTTGCTACGTGTAACGTTCTCACCATCCACGCTTTCATCAAAATGGCCCTCGCTAGCGGCCCGGCTGTTGGTTGCATGTCCTGTGCTGGTCGGGGAGATGACGTGACTGCGAGCTTTTTTGGACTTCTTTTTGTTGTTCCGGCTTTGAGTCTTACCAAAGAGATAATGCCGATGAAATCGAGCAAACGCGCAGTTGTTCTCCAAATCGCACGCGCAGCCACCATATTCAGACAGAATGCGATCGATCCAGTTGGAAATGGCAGTATACTCACCAGGATCCAACTCTGGCTCTTCTGATACCGAGTTTGAATCTTCGTCGCTGAGGCCTAGCAGATGGAGCCATCGGTCTCGGACGCTTTTCTCCAACCTGAAATCCCAGGGCAGCGTGATCTGTTCACCTGTGGAGATGTGGCGGTCGCTGACAAGCCAGAAATGATATTCGGAGCCTCCGGACAGGTATGTATCCAATTGCGCATTAGGCTTGCAGCTCCTTCGCACATACCGCGCCGTGGAACCTTCTTTTCTAGTGTCAATGTAGAGGGGAAGCGCAGGATGGAGAAACACAAACGGCAACGGCGATGACAGGTCTGCCCATAGGTTTTCCGGATCGGCGCAATAATCCTTCTGGAAACCGATTTCCCCATTTAACTCCATCAGTGGCACGTCCTTCTCGATGGGTGCAGTGGACTTGACAAGGCGCCAGCGGATGAGAGTATCCGGCTCGGGCGAGCGCGTCGTATCTTTGACCTCGAGCTTGGGCTTCTTTTGCTCCAGGTTCGGCGGCTCGTCTTGTAAAACTTCTGCTCGCGTTCTGCCCACCTCCTGCTTCATCGTGTCAGGCTCTCGAAGCCATCGGGAAAGTGCTGTGGGAATAGCTAGGCTCGCAAATGCGTTGTTGCATGTATTGGGTACTTCCTCCTGTTCTTTGTAGAGGGAGTAAAAGCCCGATGAGTAGTGGTGGATTTGAAAGTCATCAGGTAAGTCGGGAGGAGTTGTAGCAGGACTAGGAGGATTATCAGGATTCGAACGTGGGTTGTGGCCACAGGAAGGGCTTCGCTTCGGGGGTAGAGAGCTGACGGAGTGTGAAGGTCGGTGTGAGAGTTTAGCTTTCTTGGAAGTAGATGTGGACGTGGACGTGGACGTGAGTTGGGGAGGGCTGCCGCCAATAATTTTCCCAGCTTCAAAATGACCGTTTAGTTGTAGTTCGTTTAGCTTGGGTTTCTTTTTTGTGCTTTTAGTAGGCAATCGTTTCGGCTTCTTTTCCAATGATTCTGGCTGTTTGGACAGAATGGCATTCACGCTTCGTAGCCGAAGCGTTCTTTCAATCGCCTTTTGCCGGTCAAGTGGGCGGGGCTTGCATTCGGCACAGGAGTGAGAAAAGTCCTCTCGAATTGCTTCGTCCCGATTGTTGGGATAGAAGCAGTCGATGTGCTGCCAGGTGTCGCACGTCTCGCAGTAGATGGTATTCCCGTCATCGTCAGAAAAGTTGCAGATACACTTGATGGTGTATGGCTCTTCTTCATTATGCTCTGCGATCGGCTCGATGGAGGGGTCATCTTTGACGATCACGTTCCCAGGCGCAGGGAGAGCGGTCTGACTGGGAGTGATTGCCTGCGTCGACGGCGGCGCGGGCTTTTCAATCATAATATGAGAGGATCCCACGAGGTATTTTTCGGCAAAGGCGTGAGTCGCATGTAAGAATTAACGTCGCGATCTTGGGGGCATGACGAACGACTCGACGAAGACGCGCGCCAGTGGTGTTGCAGTGTGAAGACGCCGCAACGATCAAGAACCCGATTTTGCACCTCGTAGCTTCCCGCTCTAGAAGGTTTATGACTTCGGCCTTGGCGACGCAGCAACCGAAAGACTGAAAGGCGACGACTGCAGGACTAGGAGCGAGATTCGAGCTGTCCACAATATGCGAAGGGACGTGAGGGTAGCACCACAGCGGCCGGTCGGAATGGAAAATTGAGCGAAAAGAGGCAGTAGCCGGTCTGTCTTAGCCAGGAAACGGATTCCACAGCACGTATCGAGAGGTGGGTGCGGGTGTAGCTGGGTCAAACTCGTTGCTTAAATGCCGTGAGAGGGCTTGTCGTGACACTTCTTCGGGGGAAGAGTCGACCGCGAATGTTCCGCACGAAGGATTTGAGATGGCGCCCGTGCTATGTGACAGAAGAATAACCACGATGATATCAGACTGTGTTAGAGAATCGAGCGCCTTCGGGCTGAAATCGGATCTTATTGCGTAGGATGCTTGAAGGGGGGTTGAGGCGGAAGAAACGAGAGGACAGTAAGAAATGCCGATTGAGGGAGAGGAAGAGACAAATCGTGGACTGCACCAGGGACGGGACGGGGATGGGAGTTTGGGGGGAAGGAGCGAATGGGCAGCGCAATGGGGCATGAGCGACAGGCGGAAACGGACCAGCCCAGGCCAGACCAACATGCCCTCCCCCCCTCATCAAGGCCCCGACATAGTTTGCTGGCCTGTCTATGGGGGGATGGATGGCCAAGCAGGTATGGGGAATGGGCCATGGGCCATGGGCAACGGACGACGACTCGTGGGTGGGCGGGAGAGCTTTGGTGGTGGTCTCAGTAGTCTCAGTCCCACTCAACACTCTGCCCGGGGTCGGACTAACATGCTCGGAAGGAAAAAAAAGTACGTACTCACCTTGGATCCACTCGGATACCAGGCTTTCCCTCCTACGATTTCTCTTCGGAATATGCTTCCTCAAATCGTGCCGCTCCAGCTTGCAGTCGTGAGGTTGCAGAAGCAGAGGCCGTTGCTCAGTAGTGAGAGTCGCCATGCGACCGACACTTGCTCAAGCGATGGGCAACGGGATCAAGTGACCTTTCGGATGATGATGACAGCACAGGAACAGTCTTCCACATTATTCGTGAGCTCGCACCTTGCGAAACGCAGCAAAGGCGCCTCCCGCCCCCCTCCATCTTGACTCGATATTAAGGGCTATTGTTCTGGCTCTGTGGTACGTGCCGTCCAACAGCAGGAGTCCAGATATCCTAGAGGATGGTGTGTTGGTGTCTGGAGATAGAATGGGGTTTCTATCAGGGGTTGTCTATCGGGTGTCTATCGAGTGTCTAACCGGGCGCCTATCGGGCGTAGGGGAACGACGTCCCAGCCTGTGTGTAAATCGCTTGGTTCTTGGCCGGTGCTGGTGCTGGTGCTGATGCTGGTGCTTGATGCTGGTGCTGGTGCTGATGCTGATGCTGATGCTGATGCTTTGATGCGGATGCTGATGCTGATGCTGCCGATATTGGCGCTGACGAACCACCAACGTGACGGCGTCGGAGGACTTGCACCATTCGGGCCAGACACTGCCATGGCCGCCCGCTAACAAACACAACTTCCCTTTCAGCTGAGTGCGCCCCAGCAGGCTTGTACGAAGTCCCACCGCGTGTGAATGGATTTGATGGATCATTGATGTGTGATTTTCTCCAGATGCTCCGACAGGCATGGGGCGGAGAGGGGTGCCGACCTCAGCCACCAAAAGAGACGGCGTCAGCAGAACCGAAATGAGCGAGAGATGTGGGCAAGATAGCGCACGACGCCAGGCCAGCGCTTTGAGCCGCATGCTGATTGGCGCTGCGCCAAATTCACAAATGCTGGTGGAGCTGCCACCTCTTGTCTGATTAGTCCAGCTGCAAGCAGCTGTCTTGGAAGGTGCGAGGCAGTCCGTGGTCGTCGTTAATGTATTGATATGGGTGGCGGAGCTCAAGCTCCTATCCTCGGCATTGTGTTGTGTGACAGGCAACAGCGGACACACGCGAAGAGGATGAGGTCGTCCAAGTTACAACTCGTTTCTCAATCCTACAAAACATTCAAATGTCTGCCTCAACGCGGGACCGATGGCCGCGGCGGCGGATCGGGCTGGGATGCTGGGATTCTGGGATCCTCGGCGTTTCTGATCCGCTCTCCAACAAATCCCCTCTTCACAAGCCTTGTCCCTTTCTCACCACTTGCAGCACAACCTCGTCGCTCCTTCGCGGCATTGACCTCTTCTTGGCTGCGGTTTCTCGGAGCATGTCTCGCGTTGATCCATTGCTACCCATTCCCTATCACCTGCTACATAGATTCTCAGCATTGCTATTCCGCTCGGTGTCATCATGGACGGACCTCATCTTCCGAACCGGTAAGATGTAGGCGCCGCAGCCTCTGTATACACCCTCACCCCAGTAATCTAATTCTGATCGTTATGCTTGAGGCCGCCAGCTCCGTCTATATTATTCAGTCTACTCTGCCGCAACTTATAGAAAATAATCGATCTGCGCAATGACGTTGATCCTCGAAACATGGGGACTGGACCCCAAGCTGACAACAAAGGAACACGCTGTTACAATCCTTCCCTCCCTCTTCCCCTTGATACCGTGCGCAGTGGCGGCTTGTGCACGTAACTCAGATCCTTATCATCACGATCATAAACCAATGTGGAATACTTTTTCGTTGGCAGAGTTTACGACGTGACACGACATAATTGCCATGTCTGGGAGGCGTGTATTATATCGTTCAATCCGTGTGTTGGTGGAATGAGGCGTACATATGGACTCATGCCGTACAAATGTGGGCCTCGATCGGTCTGTCCTGTCGAAGCTATGCGTGGAAAGTGCGTTTGCATGACCACTTTAGGTGCAAACGAGATGTGTCTCGACATGCTGACTGCGGGTCTGACAACAGCAAGTTAGTCAGACATGCATCGTTTCCTTCATTCTCCTTCGTAGCACGGTACTAGCCCATGTTCACAATGGAAAGGTTGTAGAAATCAAAAATTCCGCCCCCAATGGCCCCGAAGGACAATTGAGCACAGGACGACTCCGCGATGTGCAATGCAGGTGTCCTCTGCTAGTATCCCGTGTTCTTGATCTCGGGATACTGGAACAAGGTAAGTATGAAGAAGAAAGGAGGAAAAGAAAAAATGTGCAGAGGGGAGGGCGAGGGTCGGATTATATACTGCATTGACTCTGGTCCGTGCGTTAGATCCTAGCTGAGAACAGCTGATTTGACGTGTGGAAATTAGTATCCACTCTTTTTGTCGTCTTGGCGAGACACTGGCAGAAAATGGTCGCTGGGGATGTTGGGTATTCTCGATTGCCACAGACATGTGCGGGCC
Organism: Claviceps maximensis; assembly: GCA_018360255.1. Classification (NCBI taxonomy): domain Eukaryota; kingdom Fungi; phylum Ascomycota; class Sordariomycetes; order Hypocreales; family Clavicipitaceae; genus Claviceps; species Claviceps maximensis. The sequence continues at coordinate 98,089 of SRPZ01000045.1, forward strand.
TCGAATAAGAAGAGGCTTTCGAAACGCAACGGACATCATTGATCGAGACTACTCTGTATGGGGTTTATTCAGAGGGTTATTCAAAGCGTATTTTTTTGTGGGTTTTCAGAGCCGCATTGTGTTTTATTTCAAACTTGAGCCCATATCTCTCCCGTAACAATGAAGCGCAGGTAACACCAGGGTGGTGTGGGCGTCAAACAGATGCTGTTTCTTCTTTCCCCACCGCTTCTTCCGGATTTATGCTCTTCGAATTCCTCGCCACTGATGTCGGAGTACGTCACGTCAATTGTTTATGAAACACGGAGGTGAATGCCAGCATAACATGAAGACTGACTTTGAAGGAAGGTGCGATCTCGTGTGACCTTGGTACCTCGCCTGGAACGTAGGGTAGCAAGTGTGCCCAGCAGTCGACCACGACTGAGCTCTGGACAGACCGACCAGTATGTAGCTCGAAGCGAAAAGGACAGACTGCTGGGCAAGGACGGTCAGCTGAGCTGTTGACTGCGAACCACCAGTTCGAGTTCAGCGTTGTTTGGGTTGTGCTTTCTTCCTGATGTGGCTGGCTTCATGCTTGCTGAGACGGGCACGTACGTACCGTGCCCCAGGCAGCCAATCGTGCGACCCCTTTGGCAGTCTCATGACGCACTGCCAGCCCCAATAGGTAGGTACTTACTTCAGCCAAGTCTGTCACCCCGACCACCAGCATTAGCCCGGTCCATCGCATCACTCGCTCCTCATTCGCGTTCATTCATCCTTCGCGGCCGTCATCTTCACGTTTACATCAGCTATCCTCTAATATTCTGTTATCCGAAACAATCATTTTGCCATATCCGAAACAATCATAATAGAGGCATATAATCGGTTATAGCCTGCCATCAACAATGAGAGTGTCTGCCGCCATCTTGTCTGCTCTGGTGGCTCCCTCAGCAGCACTGGGCTTCTGGAACCTCGATGCACAGAAAGACGTCTCGTCCAATGGTGACCTCAAGATCCCCGGAGAGTCTCCGTTAGAGCATTGCCCCAACAAGAAGACTGAGGGGTATATCGAAATCAACCGTGTTGATCTGCTTCCCAACCCACCTGCTGCGTATGTACTCTTTTCTTTCCACAGTCCACAGATGATATATTTCTCAACCGCTTTCTCTCCACTCACTGATAATACTGTGAATAGTGGCAAGGCACTGGTTATCAAGGCCAACGGTACCGTGAAGAAGACCATCGAAAAGGGGGCTTACGTCAATTTGACTGTTAAGTATGGGCTTATTCGGCTCCTTACAACCAAAGCCGACTTGTGCGAGCAAATGGGCGAGGTCGACCTCAAGTGCCCCGTCGAACCCGGTGAAAGGGTCATCACCAAGACCGTGGACCTTCCCAAAGAAATTCCTCCGGTATGTCACTGCTCCTCATGCACGACCAAGAACATCGTGTGGCAGGTTCGCTAACATGTTTTGCAGGGAACCTACAACGTGGTGGCTGACGTCTTCACGGCCAAGGACGAGCGAATTACCTGCCTTACTGCTACTGTCTCGTTCAGCATAAACGGTCTAGGAGAGTTCATTGACAATGAGTTGTAGTGAGAGATACAAGCCTGATTTCAAAGCCCACATTAGAAGGTTATGCGCCATGGAGTATATGTACAGCATTGCTGTGGACATGGCAGGACGATATAGGCCCTTTCTAGTTCTCCTCCTTCCTATCCTTTTTCTTTTCTCCTTGACCTGATTGGAGTTGCATCCAACATATGTTTAATGGCGGTATATTATAGGCATAAGACTAGGAACCGCTGCTTGGTAGTCTTTTGATTGGCTTTGGCAATTGGCAATTGGGAATGGCACATGAGCAATAGTCCTTCATCTTCATCGTAGCATTGAAGCCTCGCATCGAATGGAGTCAATTACTGTCTGAATTATAATGGTCCAAGTCCCCGTCGTAAATGTACTGAACCGCCGCCATGCCCCCCGCTCCTCAACGTTGGCACATCCGCCCAAGCCATTTGCAACAACAACAACCACCAAGTTACTCGCCGAAAAGACGACGTACTCTTCTCAATACACTGTCCTTTTCAGGGTCGTACGGGTGGTCTTTGCTTGGAATTTCGAGTACAGTTGGAAATGCAGCCGTATAAGTGTCAATGCGATGCCGTATCTTGTCAGCAATCTGTGGGCGAGGTCAGCAACATCGCATAGTAGCACATGTGCCAGATGAAGAAAACTGACATGCTGATTAATCAGGACGATACCAATGTCCTTCCTGTCCTGTGTAAATTGATCGAAGGCGGATTCAATGGCCGCGGTGTCCGTCTTGTTGTCCACCACAAGGAAGTTCTTCTGAGCCTCGGCGCCGGTCGTGACGTGCTTTTGAAACAAGAACCAACGGTCAGTCACTGTCGTATTGAGCATGATTCCTGGGGAAGAGACAAAACTTACGCCGATGCCGGCCAGTAGCAGGCCAGTCACCGAGTCCTGTCCATGTCAGCTACCATGAACTGATACGTATCACAGGCTCCGTCGTGTGCCCGTTCTGGGAAGTAAGGAGGTAGGAGGCAGCGAAAGAGCCTACTTCATCTCCAATGACAGCGAGGAACTCGCGATTCTTGAAATCTGCTTGATTCGCCATGCTTGGACTTGAGGCAACGACTATTGGTTTGTCAGAGTTGTCGTGCGGTGGCGTCTGGAGACTGAGTTGATGCTGCTTCCTGACCGGAATCTCCACTATGATGGCAGCGTGTGTACATTGGAGCCAGGTCAGGCAGGCGGTGGACAGACCCGAACTGGTAAACAACAGCGCTTCGCATCCCTGTATGCTTCCTGATTGGCTGGCTCTGGCCCTGGCTCGTGCCAGGCCTGCAGCCAGGAGGTGCGAACAGAAGCCGTTCCGGCCAAAAACAAGACGGACAATTTGCTTCACTTCTATCTGCCCTTAGTTTCACCGGGGTGACGCTTATCAGACGAGTCTGGCAGACGCACGACGTGTTTTTTTTTTTGCGAAGGACTTGGTGAGAGTGAGACACGCCGAGGAACATTGTCTGTAACGGGCAGCCAACATAACCACTCCGGTTTGTCACACCGACGCTGCCACGATCCTCATCCTGTTCTCTTGCCACGGTGGGTGGTGCATCTGTGGACCTGCGGCGGAGGCGAAATCGTTGGCACGATGCCGCGACTTGTGCGCCGACGTCCTCTTTGGGAGCGCATCACCTCGATGCTCAACCCGATGGATTTCCTTCTCTGGCTTTCAGAGGAGATAGAAACGAGGGATTGGGACTCGGGGCTGATTGGCACTCAGCTTGGTTTGGGGCTCAACTTTCTGTTTCTCATCGTTCGAGCGAACTCGGGGTCCAGACAGGCAAGTGATGACATCTTCGGAGACGAGACATCATCTAGCTGGCCCTCGCTCCTCGTAAGTCTCGTCTTGATTCTGTCATTGTACTGCTCAATGCGCTGATAGGATACTCGTAGATGTACATCATGTGCTGGATTCTGGTCGCATTCTCAGTCACCAACGCAGTTTACACCATTTCACGAACGAGAAAATACAGACTGTTCGAGGCTGATATCGACGTCAAGCCAAACACATCGTCCGCCAAAAGAGTTCGAGTTCAGTCAAACCCCGTAGCATCCTCGCCCTTACGTTTCCTTACGGATTTGCTCTCGCCAGAGTCTGCTGAGTCCCGTGCTCATCCTGAGCAGAATCGGGATGTGTGGGAGCTTTCCGTCTGGGATCCTTTGCCTGTTTGCATCCGTCTTCTCTGCTTGTTCAGTCCTGGCCATGTCTTGGTATACTTGACTTTCCTGCCGCTGGCGCCCCTCGATCCTCGGCCAAGCGTCACGGTCTTCAATACCTTGATCATGCAGATTGTTTTGTCACTTCAGATGATCCTCCTGTCATCAAGATACTCCCAGCAAGCTAGGGATAGCGCGGTTATCCAAAGAGAAGTATTTCATGAGTATGATACCAAGTTTGTGCAGCCGCGTATTCATCCGGTAGTTCGAGACGTCGGGACGCAAATGTCGGAGGAGCAGCCCGCTATTTCGAGAGAGTTTGTGCAGACTGGTTCGCCTACCACGCTCATTCGGCGCTCCTTCATCAGTCACGGCAATCCTCATGTGGACTCTCAGGAGTCCACACCGAGCCATAGGTACAACAGCCCTAGTATCAGCTCTGGTCATACCATGAAGTCCCAAATGGTCACGCCAACTACTGCCCGTCGCCAATCCGACATATCGACGCCAGCATTTAGTAGCATTCGGCCGTCTGGTCTTCGGCACAGTTTCGCGAATGACTACACCCCTGAACAAAATACGCCGATCGCACATACGCCAGCTGTCCCGCCTTCTACTACGAGCACAGGAACCTCGACAGCGACGAATGCAACATACAGAAGCAAAATGGGGCTATACTCACGGGATGGGTCGCCCTTGAAAAAGACCGTTAGTGTGGGCGGTGTCGATCCACCCGCGTTCAGCTCCCCGTCCACTTTGAGGAAGTCGGTGGCATCCGAGCAGCGGAGGCATGAGCCTCCCAGCAGTCCTACAACGAGGCAATTCGAACCTAGACGGCTTACTGGCTCCAACGTAGTCAGCTCGCCTCATCCCTTTGCGAATATGGGCAAGCATGGTGCTGCTGAACGATTTCCGAAAAGGTGGCGAGGCGATCTGTAAATTTTCCTTTTTTTTTCTACATTCAATTCGCGAAAATGAAATGGAGTTGATGAGCCTGGGTTTTTGGAAAGGCATTTTCCGGCGTTTATTTATTCACAAACACACATACATATATTTATGCACATTACTACTTTTTTTGTCCCACTGGATGTTTTGTTGATATTCACAGGTACTCGTGTGCCTGGACCCAAAAAGTAATGACTCAATGAATATGCACGTGTGCTGATTCCCGACGTGCATACAGTTGTATATACATACATACATTCATATGTATATATGTATGCACTTAGAACTGGTGGTGCTGCTTGCTCCATGTTCAGCCAAGATGATGTAGATGACGTCTGGTGCGTGTCTGCCTGCTATTGCATCTGAATATGCGTAGATGTTGGGCTCTCTTTCCTGATACAGAACACTCTGTTACACAGCACCTTCTTCTCATGAGAAAGAAAAAAAAGACACGTTTTGTAGAGGATCAATAAACAATTCCCACCTGTCTGAATCTTTGCCCGCATGTCAGTATTCAATTTTTCTCATTCTTACCTTGACCCGTCGCCTACGCTCCCGCAGTCGTCACCTGCAACCAGCCGCGTGGCCAAGGAGCAGCTGGCCATCAACTTGGAACTGTTTTGTACCTTTCCAACTTCTAGCCAATGAAACCGCTCTGGTAGTCCTGCAGAGATTCACTCCCTGGGCGAGATGACCATGCCGCCTTTTCCCCCGACGAGAGTGTCCAACCTCTCGTCATCCTCAGCCCAGTCCGTTCAGAACAAACCCAGAAAGCCGAAAAAACAAGGTGATCTTTCTGGTGACCTACCCAGAACTCCATCATTGGGCTCTTGGTTCAAACAAATACTACCAAGCAATCGGCCAGAGCGTGGAGGAACACTTCGTCCGTCCGCGATTCAGTTGCAAAAGGATCTTGAGCACATGAATAACAATAATACATCACGACTTCCGGCACCACAGAATTCGCCACATGATACGCTACAGGATCTGCCACGCAGCGCATCGGATAGAGCAAGTCATTCTCAAGACTTGGCTAGACGCGATGCGGTCATGGAAGATGATCGAGAATCGAGTTGTGCTTCTCGTGCTGATCTTCAACGACGTGGCAAAGGAGGAGACTCGGAGAGAGAAACACGAAAAACACTCCATGGCACAAGTGAAAATCGACTGAACGTCCTGGATGCGAGTGGTTCAGGCTCTCATTCGTCTTCCATACCCGACCTTCAATATATCCGTGCAAAGCAAGAGTCACGAAGGCTTCGACGAAATCTCAAAGAGAGCGGAGATTATTTGGGAGTCCAGGGTTTCAATCCCGAAACCGGCAAACTCGATGTTGTTACTCCTTCAGACAGTGACAGGAGCAGCCTTAGCCAAGAGACCCAACAAAAGCTTCTTGTTTTGAAGAATGCTTTGAAGGATGCTCGTCATCACTACAAGAGTACAAGAGAGAGGAGTGAGCAGGAAGCAAAGAATATACTGCTGAAGAGTGAGAAAGAAAAAGTCCGCCGTCTGGATAAGGGCAAGGAGAGGGTTCAAGAAGTCAGTCAGACGGTCACTTGGAAGCGTCATGCAAGGCAGTGGTCCTCGGCGCAGGAGCCAAATCTCAGTCCCATTGCACAGTCCATTGTGGAAACTCCACATGCCTCTCGTGAGTACCCATTCGGAATTATTCTATATCACTTCTATTGACAACCATGGGACAGGAAGAGAATCAAAAGTCTGTGATAGGGCAGTCTCGGCCAGGCGAAATTCTAATTCGAGCCTTGTCGATTTCAATTACTCGGTCAGAAATGCTGGAGTAGATTATGCTGCAAAGCAGGAAGATGGAGAGCGAACGAAAAGTCCGGACTCCATGGCGACGGTCGTTCGAACACCACGTCGGCAAAGCTTGGCAGACTTTGCAGAGACGGGGACCTCAGCATGGGAGCTTTTTGTGAATGGGATAAGTTTCGATACTTCTGAAGACACAGAGCAGCTACAAGAGAATACGTGGTCCCGCCTTGATGCACAGGTCTCCTTGAAGGAGGCAAATAAAATGGGGAAGGCCCTTCAAGCTGGAAGCAAGGCAAATCCAGACCATATGGGAGCCCAAGTAACGGCAGGGTCTTTTTTAGGGATAGGATCAGAGAAAAAAGACGATCCTGGAGGAAAGAGGATTCGGGTGGGCGCCCTTACAAGCATCACGAGTCGCACAGCAAAAGAAGAGATGTTCCAAGAAGACGCCCCGATGAAATGTGCAAGAGACACACGAGCTCTGCGGAACCGGAAACTGCACCGCAGAACTCACACCATGGAACACGAAAACATGAAGCTGTTAAAAAGAAGACTTTTGCCAAGTCTGATGGACAAGTTTGGATCGCGAAACAGAGAAAACACACCGCAGATTGCAGAAAGCCATCGGAAGATGATGCCTACTTGGGGCCATTGGATGGAAAGAGGAACAATATGCTTGACACAGATGTCAAAAACAAGCAGCCCGCGCATGCTAGACGGATTGGGCAAGATAGGCAGCCGGCAACAAAGGGAAGATTCAGCTTTGAATCTCGAACTGGACCCGAACGGGCCATGTACTGGGAGAAGCGAGCTCGATCCAAGACTTGCTCAGCATGTGGCTCCAAGCCGCCTAATGTTGACTTGGGGCATGAACATGAAGTATCCGAGTGTAGACCAGGAGCCAAAGCAGCTAATACAGACCCAGGTTCCAGATTCGGGGGCAGAAAACAGACAAGACGAATCGACACATGTCCGAGGAGGAGGCAATCAGACGGAAGCCACAAAAGACATGACCATGAAAAGAAGTGCGCCAGCAGTGACAGAGTGTGCCTCCACACACATCATCACCACTACTGGTTGCGACCGACTTTGTCCAGAAACGAGCTGTCAGGCCAAATCAGAGCGAAAGAACAAGCACCGTCGAGCCCAGCCAGGAGACCATCAGAAGGACGGAGCCGTGTACAACCTGCCTCTGATTGCCACATCCGAAAACAGCTTGGGAAGCTCTGTAATGAGAATCTTACAGAAGCCATCGTCGAGAGTCAGGATGGCAAAAGTCGGCGACGAGATCGGTATTACATCCAAATACAACCAGAGACAAGAGAGGTTTCACACGAACACGAACACGAACACGAAACATTTTCTAGACACGTGCCGCGCTGTGGCGAACAAGCCAGATGTTCGAGAGACAACAGGCCCCGAGACGAAGGAGGTGAGGATAGTGGATCATCAGATGTCAAAACAGCGAGGCGACATGCCCGTGGGCCAAGGTCAATTAGATCTAGAGGAAATCGACGACATGTCCAAACATGTAGAGAACCCGGCAAAGATAGCGGCGGCAGCTGTCGCCCGCGGACACAGGGGCATTCTCATCCACGTCGACATGGTCGTCCAGGATGAGTTGACGGCACTGGTTCAAGCCCCGGGCCGCTTTCCGGATTCCAGCGTAGAAAGCCTCATGCCGCATGATGGACACTTGTCTTCTGGTAACCACAGCGCCGCAAGTAACGCAGGTATTGGTGTAGCACCAAAAGACGTCTCGTTTGGTTCGTTATTGAAAACTACTGGAGAGTTTCTTGGTCTTGTGTGGTGCTACATGCTGCCGCTTTGGCAGGTGTATTGGGAACGTGTTGGGCCATTGTTTGATCTCAGGTCGGAGTACTGGGCTAGACAAAATAGAGACGAGGGCACCACGGGGGATTGCCTGACAGTGGTGCTTGCCATTCCGACGTCGCTTTTGTTCATTGCTAGCTACGTTGTGGCACTCAGGCTGGGGCTGTTGTGTATCGAGAACTGCCAGGCCGTCCGAGAATGGGCTGAGAGTGTCTACTGGTATATGATGGAAGAGTAAGTAAGGGTCGTGGAGCTGTGCTGTGCTGTACATATATACATGAGGAGGCATTATTAGACGCGAACGCGATAGCAGTATCAATAGAGAATGTATATTGCAGCGCGGGCGGGCAGGGGCAGTGATGACGGGATGAACAATGCAGGAACCAGTCCTGATTCCCAAATGGGCCGGGACCGGGTAAAGTTGCGATGTCCGCTCGTGTCTGGTGTGTTTTGTTTGATTTTTTGATTTGTCTGCTTTCCCCACCCTCGGATGGACGGATGCAGAACAATGAGCAGTGCTGATTCCCACCGAATGGGCCGGGACCGGGTAAAGTTGCGATGTTTTGCTCGTGTCTGGTGTGTTTTGTTTGATTTTTTTGATTTGTCTGCTTTCCCCGCCCTCGGATGTGCTCAGTCCTGCCACCACCTTGTTGAGCGGTCCAGGACGACCCAATGAGCAGTCCTGATTCTTAAATGCCTCGCTCCTAGTGGCCGCAGACCTCAGCCCCCGCCCCGCTGAGCCTGGGGCGCTCCTCTGCCCCGCCTGGGCCGTTTGCACGGTCTGGCTGGTCTGGTCTGGTCTGGGCTGGCTGGTCTGGTCTGGTTGGTCTGTTGTCTGGCTGGTTTGTTGTCTGGTCCGATCATCGGACCCGCCGATACCGGTGCTTGTGAATAGGTACTTTGTTGTGGTCTGGCAGTTGCGTTTGTCAATTTGCCTTGCTGATAATAAAACCTCGTGGTGGGCCACCTCGTCTTGTTTTGAACCATCATCATCATCGTACCTCATTGTGGTGCTCCAAGTTCCTGCTTGCGGTAGACGGAAAGCGTCGTCATATTGGGCTCTTCAACCACGTCATCGCGAAACCTTTTCCTTTCTTTTTCGCTAGTCCTGCACAGCCAGGCCCCGTATCCATCAACCTGCCCTCACGCTCGACGGCTCGCGAATTGAATTGAATCGGATCGAACCGTCGCTGTCTGGACGTCCCCTCTCCCAGGTCTGATCATCACGAAGACTCCATCGCCCGAACACTCGCATCACAAGCCCAACCTCAAGATGCCTAGCATCCAGAATAACCCACAGACCTTGTATGACAAGGTGCTGTCAAATCACATTGTAGATGAGAAGCTCGATGGCACAGTTTTGCTGTACATTGGTACGTCGGACCGTTGTTCATCAACATGATTTGAGAGATGGCGCTTACTTAGAACTGGTTTTTTTTCTCTCTTCTTTGTTTGTAGACAGACATTTGGTACACGAGGTGACGTCGCCTGTAAGTCATATGCAATGCGTCATGCAGGCAAAACAGATGCAATCGGGTTTATATTTGGAATTGGGAGGGTGCTAACCCTTCTCTCAGCAAGCCTTTGAAGGATTGAAAAACGCGGGGCGAAAAGTGCGCCGGCCAGATTGCACTCTTGCTACGATGGATCACGTACGTCTAATCCCCTTCAATAAGGCCGTGAGTGAAATTGTACTAACCCGTCGAGCTAGAATGTCCCTACCAGTTCAAGAAAAGGCATCAAGGACATTGCCTCGTTTATCGCAGAGGACGACTCCCGAACTCAATGCGTCACCTTGGAAGAGAATGTCAAGGATTTCGGCCTCACATACTTTGGTCTCGGCGACAAGCGCCAAGGCATCGTCCACGTCATCGGACCTGAGCAGGGCTTCACCTTGCCTGGAACGACCGTGGTCTGCGGCGACAGCCATACTTCGACACACGGCGCCTTTGGCGCGCTGGCCTTTGGTATCGGTACCAGCGAGGTCGAGCACGTCCTCGCCACGCAGTGTCTCATCACCAAGCGCAGCAAAAACATGCGAGTCCAGGTTGACGGTGAGCTCGCCCCGGGAGTGAGCTCCAAGGACATCATCCTGCATGTCATTGGAAAGATTGGCACTGCCGGTGGTACCGGAGCTGTCATTGAGTTTTGCGGCTCCGTCATCCGCAGCCTCAGCATGGAGGCCCGCATGTCCATCTGCAACATGTCCATCGAGGGAGGCGCTCGCGCCGGTATGGTTGCTCCGGATGACATCACGTTTGAGTATCTCAAGGGACGACCCTTGGCGCCAAAATATGGCTCCGACGAATGGAATAAGGCCACCGCGTATTGGAAGGCTCTGCGATCGGATCCTGACGCCAAGTACGACATTGATGTCTTTATCGATGGCAAAGACATCATCCCGACTGTCACGTGGGGAACCTCACCCGAAGATGTCATTCCCATCACCGGAGTCGTGCCCGACCCGGAGACGTTTGCGACCGAGTCCAAGAAGATTGCCGGGCGCCGAATGCTGGAGTACATGGGTCTGACCGCCGGAACGCCCATGGAGGACGTTGTTGTCGACAAGGTGTTTATCGGGTCGTGCACTAACTCGCGAATCGAAGATCTGCGTGCCGCAGCCCATGTCGTCAAGGGCAAGAAGATTGCTGGCAACATCAAGCGTGCCATGGTGGTTCCCGGTTCTGGCCTCGTCAAGACGCAGGCCGAGGCCGAGGGCATCGACCAGGTTTTCATTGACGCGGGATTCGAGTGGCGCGAAGCCGGCTGCAGCATGTGTCTGGGCATGAACCCGGATATCCTGGCTCCTCAGGAGCGATGCGCCAGCACGTCGAACCGAAACTTTGAGGGTCGCCAGGGTGCCGGTGGCCGAACCCATCTGATGTCGCCCGTCATGGCTGCGGCGGCCGCCATTGTCGGCAGGCTCGCCGACGTCCGTAAGCTGTCCAACTACACGGCCAGTCCACATGTCGAAGCCAGCAACACTCCTAGCAAGGGCACAACATCAGGAGAGGCCCCCCACGTGGACGAACGGGTGGCCGATGATGCCCACGAGCGTGAGGTCATTGCCGACCAACCCGAAGACTCCCAACCACACACCAACACATCTGTTCCTGGGTCGGCCGGGCTGCCGAGATTCGTCAGCCTCCGCGGCATCGCCGCGCCTCTGGACATGGCCAACGTCGACACCGACGCCATCATCCCCAAGCAGTTTCTCAAGACGATCAAGCGGACCGGTCTTGGCACGGCGCTCTTCCACGCGCTGCGCCACAGCGAAGACGGCTCGGAGAAGCCCGACTTTGTGCTGAACAAGGAGCCGTATCGCAATGCCAAGATCCTCGTGTGCACGGGGGACAACTTTGGCTGCGGCTCCTCCCGCGAGCACGCTCCCTGGGCCCTGCTGGACTTTGGCATCAAGTGCATCATTGCGCCCTCGTTTGCTGACATCTTCTTCAACAACACTTTCAAGAACGGCATGCTGCCCATCCGCATCGACAACAAGGCCGACATGGATGCCATTGCGGACGAGGCCCGCGCGGGCCGCGACCTCGAAATCGACCTTCCCAACCAGCAGATCAAGAACTCGGCCGGCGCACCCATCTGCGCCTTTGACGTGGAGGAGTTCCGCAAGCACTGCCTCGTCAATGGCCTGGACGACATTGGTCTGACGATGCAGATGGAGGACAAGATTACGGAATTCGAGAAGAACATGACGCTCAGCACCCCCTGGCTGGACGGTTCGGCGTACCTCAAGAGGCCAGGACAGGGCGGCCGGCTGGCGGCCAGGGCGGTGCCGGTGCCCAAGACGAATCGGGGCGAGGAAAAGAAGGAGCCTTTGGAATGGTAGAAAGGAGAATCTGACGGTCACGGATTGCACAGATTTGAGTGCGCAGTTTTGAAGAAGAGAGAAGATTTTGGCGTTCTTTGTGTCTATTCGAAAAAGAAAGAAGGAAAGAGGGAAAGAACACACAAATAATCAAGACGGTAAAAAGTATTGCAATTTATATATAATCTTACGCGTCGCCACATCAGGCTTCGTCATGTAGAAAGTACGCGCTTATTCCTTTTGCAAATACCTTCGTCGTCCCAGTCCTCACTCCCGACCCCCTTCCTGCTTACGAAGAGTTCAATGGGATCCCACTCGGCCTTGATGGCAGCGAGGCGTGCATAATGATCAGCGCCCCAATACGTGGCCTGAAAGTCCTTCTCCTGAGGATCGCCCAAGTTGCGGTACGAGACCTGGAAGTCCCGCTCGATGGAGTAGAGGAGGGGGAAGTCGCGCGAGGTAAGACTCTCGAGACCGGACAGCTTGGCCTGCATGGTCGGCTCGAGTTCCCGCACCAGAGTGACCAGGTGGGCAGCCCTGCGCCATGCCGGGTGGAGAGGAATGTCGATGGCAGTGTTCTCAGCGACCTTGCCGCCGAGATTACTCGTGTAAATCATGTCGTTGGGCCCGAGTCGCAGCTGGCGAAACTTGTCGGCGATCAGCCTCCGTCCTTTCTCGGATCGGATTGTGGCCGCAGAGATCAAGACAGACGCATCGAGTACGCCGTCTTGGTTGGGATCGATGTCCGGCTTCAGCAACCGCTCCGGGGTGTGGTTTTTCTGCGCCGTCGCCGATGTCGATGTCGAGATGTTGTACTGGGCCAGGGATCTCAACTGGGAGCTGAGCACGTCGGTGGCGTGAGCCTCGTCGGTCATGTTCTCGAAGTACACTTGCAGTTTGGCCTGGATGGAGTCGGCGGTCGGTAGTCTGATGAGGATCCGACTCGGGATCCGGACGTGGTTGAAATGCTGTACCAGACGAAGCAGCTCGGGCACGCCCTCTGTCCAGAAGAGCGTGTTTGCGAGTCCCGTCTTGATGGTCGTGAGCGTGACGGTGACGGGGTTGTCGGGAAACACGCGGACCGTGGCCTGCGTCACGATGCCGAATGTTCCTCCGCCGCCGCCTCGAAGAGCCCAGAACAAGTCGGGATTCTCGTCCTCGTTGGCCGTGACGTGTCTGGCCTTTGGGTAACGAGTGAGCTTGAGCCGTCGGGTGCGTATGTACATGGACGCTACTTACATCAGACGTCACCACCTTATACTCCAACACGTTGTCCACGGCAAGGCCTCGCACGAAGCTATTCGCAATGGCGACGCCGCCGCCCTGCAGGAATCCTCCCACCGCGCCCACCGTCGGACACTCGCCTCCCACGATCGTGTATCCGTTCCGGACACCATGAGCGTAGGCCTCCCACAGCAAGACCCCGGCGCCCAACGTCACGGCGGGACCCTTGCCCGTCGACGATCCCCTCGGCACAAAGTCGTCGTGCAGGGATATGTTCTTCAGCGAGCCGGTATGTATCTGGAAGGAATGGGGCGCCGCGGACCGTCCAGCACTGTCGTGGCCCGTGTTCCTGACCACGAGCCGCAGATCATGACAGCTCGCGAATCTCACGCACGATTGGATATCCGAGACGGACTCGACCGTGGCCGAGTAAAGAGGGATTCGGCCCTGCTGACACTCTGATTGCCGGTTGTACACGGGCGATGTTGTATGGAAGCAGGTTTCCTCGGCGGTATTGCCGCTTTCCCAGACCCAGTCCTGGAGTGTGCCTTTTTTTTTTTTTTTTCCCCTCGCATTATCATGACCATATTAGCAATTCAATCACCCTCTTTTGTTGTTTCTGCCGAGATGGGAAACTTGGTAGCTCACGCGGATTGGAGGCCAGCCAGCCACTGTCGACGATCAAGCTCGACAGGTTCGCACACGCAGCGGCATCGTATTCCGTCCCATGACAAACCGAAGCCACGGGCCTCAAGCGCATCAAGTTTCCCCGAATCGACTCGTTCAAAGCGGTCCACTGGGCATCGCCTGGCCAGCACTTCTCCCAGGGACGGCAGCGACAATGGCCTGCTTTCATCGATGTCAAGGACCAAGCAAGGCCGAAGCAGGCCAGGGATCCCAGGAAGAAATACATGGACTCTGGATTCATTCCCCCTCACCTTGCAGGAGACAGATTGGAAGCTGGGGGGGGGACTCGAAGCGAGGTGAATACAATACGTGCAGCAGCGAGATGTATTTTTCGTGAAGATTTGATGACGGTTCTTCGACGTGCGCAGGGGCGTTCAGTACGTATGCGTTGCTTGGTGGAAACGGGCTTTTATGTCTTTCAGATACTAACTTACATGCATTTGTATGTGTGTATATATATATATATATGTCTCTAGTCTGCCGATCCTTTTTTTTTTTTTTTTTTTTTTTTTGGATATTTTTGTCACAGAAGCCATTCCCGCACCACAAAGCACAACGCTGCCCAGAAGGGCTGACGAAAGACAATGCGACCATGAGACATGACCAACGTCGCATTCAATGACGTTTCATCCTCCTCCAGATTGACCATTTTGGCGCTCGAGCCTCGCGGGAATGGCCAGCTAAAATCAGGCGTTGCGCTGCAGACATGGTTCACCGGGATTCTTGCCGTCGCGGGCGGGACTTGACGTATTTAGAATTCATTACACACACACGTATGCATGTACATATGTATGTACGTCGTGGAAGGACTCTTCAAAGATCGACAACCATCATGGCTGTTTCGGATGCTGGGAATGGGGACATCCGGGAACGAGGCGGTGAGGCTGCCGCGCGACATGCATGATTTTCACAAAAGCAAAGGCGGTATTTCATGCATCCCCAACACAGAAATGCCATGATAGAACCCCTCACTCATCTGTGCCGCCCGCGCAGGCACATAAAATCCCGGCCCTACGGCAGCTCGCACGCACGACCCGACCGCGGCCGCAGTTGCCGGGGATGTGTCGCCTCCAGCCAAGCCATATGGTGGTATCGACATGCTGCTTTGCATGCTGATCCACTTGGTAGTGCCGGGCGTGCTTCCTTGGTGGTCGTCGGAAGTCGAGAGACGACGGAGCCGGGCCCCGGCGAGACAAAAGCCGATCCGATGATTCCGACAGGACGGCTCCGGATCGCAGCCATGCAGCCGTCATCGCACGAGCCGCTCCGCTCGCCCTGGACTTGTCAGAGACGAGCATCATCGTCCGCAGCGTCGTGTCCTCGGTCTGAAAGCAGACGTCTGAACCGAGCACGGGGCCATGACGGAAATGCCCTGCCGCCCGCGCCGCTTGGCATCTTATTATGTCCATACTATACATATAGCGGCCCTAGCCTGTCACTATGACAGTCTTAGCTTGGCTTCTGCATCATCATCTTCTGCATGGAGCTCACGCATTGAGGCCACTTGGCTCTGTTGATCACTTTGTTCTCTTCTCGTCTCCCTTCTCTTGTGCGAGGCACCACAAGAGAGGAGGAGGCGTGAGGCGTCGGAGACGAACGTGTGATGGTGAGGATTTTGTGGTTATTATTGTGCGATTGATTTTTTTACCCTCTTCGAAAGAGTGACTAATATGGTTTCTTCGGTGAGATATACATACATATGTATGTACATATGTATGTATGTATATAAACCAGAGTTGGAGTAGTATATTAGGTGGGAAAGGGGGCGGGTTCGATAGATGGGCAGGCAAGGACGCGAAATATTAAATACACACATACATGTACGTACTCTTTATCTATCAACACACAAAAAAAAAAAATCAACCCCATAAAAACAAAAACCCCTACCAAGGACGTCACGGCAAAGACGGCAGGCAGGTTTTTTTTTTTTTTTTTTTTTTTTTTTTTTTTTTTTTTTTTTTTTTTTTTTTTTTTTTTTTTTTTTTTTTTTTTTTTTTTCGTCTTTTCAACCTCTCCAGGGCTAGAATTTAAGCAACGTTGGCTGTTTTCGTCAGGTAACCTGCATGAAGAGATATGGAAATTACGTCATCTTAATCATACAGATCCATTCCTTGCACAAGACACGTAGTGCTGCAGTAGCCGAGGCCGCCGTAATCCCGCGTAAATTGCCTGTACTAGAGAAATGATGTCTGACAGCCAACTCACAACGGCAAATGTCAAGGCCATGAAGTTGAGAAGAACCACTGGTAAGCTTTGCCGGGATGGATGAATGGCGGAAGCTTGACATGGAAAGGCAGCGACAAACGCAGGAAAAAACTTGTATGCGGCTGAAGAGTAATTGGATTGTTTTCTCATTCATTCGAAACGTAGCCTCATTGACGAGGCCATGGCTGCTAGTGAACTGCTTTCACGAGTGACGGTAGCATGACATGGCCAAAGACGCTTCTGCTTCTATTATTGACTTTAATTTCCCTCTTTTTCTTTTCGTTTCTTTTTCTTTTCGTCAGCGTTAGTTTCAGCTTCCGTCTCTGCCTCTGTTCTATTCTTCTTGTTCTTTGCTCCTGGTCCAGATGAAGGGATATGAAGCCAACAGCCAGCTGAGAAGCTACAAGACAAGATTGAAAAAGGACCAAAAGATTTCCGGATACAATCGTTGAAGTCGCGAATGTATTGACGTTGTGTCCATGTCTCCGCTCAGGGTCAGCACTGCGCCACCCAATCAGTCTGCGGCCTGTCTGGGTGGGTCGGGTAGGGCTTTGCCGCCTCGGAATGGAGAATGATATGTGGAGAGATGAGAATGAACATGGCAACGGAAGGTAAGGAAGGGGAAGGAAGGGGAAGGGAAGGGAAGGAAGGAAGGGAAGGAAGGGGAGGGGAAGGGAAGGAACAAGGGGAAAGGGAAGGAACAAGGGTAAAGGGAAGGAAGGAGGGGCAAGCATGGGGAAGCATGTGAACTGTCGGGACTCGGGTGGAACTTTGACCTCGCCAAGCAACATTGAATTTTGAGTTCATCAATCCGCCCGCCCGCCAGCCAGCCAGCCAGTCTCGCCACGACTTCTCCTCTGCGACTCTGTCCAACACCGTCAATATGGCGATGGGCAGAGAAACACACACACATACACACACACACACACACAAACACAAAAAAAAAAAAAAAAAAAAAAAAAAAAAAGGGAATGCCCATTTATATCCAGACCTCGGAGCATGACGCACATGTCTTTGGCGGGCTCGCCCGCTGTCCCTATCACATCCTCCCGCAAGTCTGACATCAGAACGGGCCGAGTGCTCCCAAAAGTCAGCCAAGCCACCGCTTTAAACTCCAACCAAGTAGTGTCTGGTCGGAATGTACAACGGCAATAAGCTTACATACATCAAGCAGCCTGCAATTCTGGTGGCATCCGCTGCAACGCAGATTGCCCGACATGCAATCGCTACGCTGCACTGCCCGCCATATGCAGTCATCGCCTAACGTCCATCCGTCCATCCGTCCACCCGTCCACCCATCCATCCATCCGTCTGTCCATCAGATATCAACAAAAAAGGGACTGCGACCACGTCTCAAACCCTGCGTGTAGCCTGTGAGACTGGAAAACGGTGACGCTGTCCGCTGCCCGAGATATCATTTCGAGATTGTGGAAATCTTCGGATGAGCCTCCGGATTCAACCACGACGTCCCCGTTCCGCTCCTGCGGAAAATATAGAGGAGAAAAAGAAGGGAAGGGCCTACAGAAGCCATTCCTGATTCTTGACTGAACTTGTCCTGATCCCGCCTGCGCCATTGCCGCTCTCTTCTCTCCGTCACGGACCTCTTTGGTGGAGTGGTCTTTCATCTCTTCCACATTCATGTTGGACGCTTTCATTATCCATCTACGATGAGCTCCGGGAACAACGAGCCCGCAAGCGAGTCCTTTTCCGCGCCTCTGGAATGGTATTTCATCCCACAGAAAAACTGTCTGTGGCGTGCTGACGATTCCCTTGGGTAACATTTTGATGTCCTCTGGGAACGTTGCACATAAATCACTCTCGTCCACCTGGATTCTTTATTTCCGTCCGAGGCGGCCCAATCATTGAAGAGCTCACAGAGTGGAAGGGTCAGCAATCGACTTGAATCGCTTTTTTTTTTTTTTTTTTTTTTTTTTTTTTTTTTTTTTTCCATTCTCCCCATCCTTTTCAAAAACCTTTTTGGTACCCTCGACTTCCAGTATGCCATCGCTTCGTCCACCATGGGTTATTCAGGCAACCCAAGCACAGGCGTCACGGATGCCGACAAGCAGACCCTCGCCGTCGTTTCCTTTGTGGCACTGGCACTCTATAATGCCATCGAGCTCAACTTCATCGTCTTTTCCACCTTTCGACGCTTCAAGGGTCTCTATTTTTGGAGCTTTCTCGCCGCCGCCAACGGCATCATACCTCATGCCCTCGGCTTCTTTCTCAAAAACGTGGTGAAGTCCGACTACTACGGCCTGTACATCTCTCTCGTCTCCATCGGATGGGTGCCCATGGTCACCGGCCAAGCCCTGGTCCTCTACTCGAGACTACACCTCATCTTCTGGAACCAAACCTGGCTCCGCATCATCCTGGGCATCATCGTCACCAACGTCTTCCTCCTCCACATCCCCATCATCGTCCTCATGTACGGCGCCAACAGCAGCAGCTCCTCCTCGTCCCACAGCAACCCTTGGGTCCAGCCCTACATTGCCTACGAAAAAGTCCAAGTCACCATGTTCTTTCTGCAGGAGCTCCTCATCTCCGCCGTCTACATCCGGTCGTGCTTTTCCTTCTTCGACAGCCGCAACAGCCTGTACGGCGATGCGGTGCCCCGCATGCGCCGGCAGCTGATCCTGGTCAACGTGCTGGTCATTCTCCTCGACGTCCCCATCCTGTGCCTGGAGTATACGGATCTCTACGACATACAGACTGCCTACAAGGGCTTTGTGTACGGCGTCAAGCTGAAGATTGAGTTTCGCATTCTGAACCAGTTGGTCGAGATGACGAGCGAGAGACGCGCCACCGTCGATCCCTTCCACATGAATGCGTCGTTGCATGTTGGAGATGCTTCGCTGCCTTCGACTTGTCAGAGGCCCAGTAATGCATAGTACCATGTGAGGAAACAAACGTATTCCTCGACTGTTTCAAATCACCGACGACTTGACGCGCTGCGCGCGAATACTCGTCCGTCATGGCGGCCTTGGCTCCATTATGAATCGAGTCGATGTTAAAAAAAAATGCAGAGATGCAGAGATGCAGAGATGCAGGCCATACACAAATTGCAAGTCTGTCTGGCCCACCAAGACCCGTTCTCGACGTCCGAACCTTGAGCCCAACGAGAGGATTCTCGTGAAATCTAGAAACGCAGACTGTACCGTGCTATTCTGGTAGCCCGCTTTGAGGGCAGGGCAGGGGTGGATGCGCTTCGCGAACCATGATGTCTGGAAACATGATGTCTAGAAACACGATTCAGTGAAGTAGTAGGCACAGTAGGCACCAGACATTTTATCTATTGTTTTGGATGAAATAACTGTCTGGCGGTGATGACACTCATTTACGTTTCTGTTTTATTCTCTGCGCCGTGGCCAGTGAGGAATGAGGAGTGACGAGTGACTGAGTGCATGTGCATGTGCATGAGGAGAGCGGGGCGTTTCAAGCACGGGTCTTTGTTGCCCTGCGTGCCTGAGCCCGGGCCTGTACACGTGCGAGGGCGGGCATATGTACAGTGGGATTGTATGTATGATGTATGTATGTATGCATGCATGTATATATATAGGAAGGAAGAAAGAAACAGCATCACAAATAGCACAAAAACATGCAAGCAAGCACGGGCAGACGACGTGGTGTGTTCGGTCAACAAGAGAGAACAAGGCCAGAAAAATAAGGAGAGCCAAATCACAATGCCGGGGATAAAGACGTGTACGATGACAAGGGGTAGCAGACCCATGTTCAAGGATGGGTAAAAAATAAAGTCCCGAATCGTGAGACCAACGCATGCCTATCACCGTGCAACGTGATGGCGAGATACGATCCATTGGGAGGGCCGGTTTCCCCACCTTTTCCCCCGCATTGGTTCCTTCCGTGGTTCCTTGCGTGCGTTTTTTTTTTTTTTCAGAAAATAAAATTCGTAAAATATGAAAGAAGACTAAATCTGGAGAGGAACGCGGATTATGGAGGGATAAGGGGGTATAAAAAGGCTATTGTATATTGCAATAGGTGTATGGATATAGGGAACTATTTATTATTATTTTTCTTTCTTTTTCTTTTTCTTTCTTAATTTTTTCTTAATTTTTTATTATTCTTTTTTCATTTTCTATCCCTTTTCTTTATTTTCTATTCTTTTTCTTCTTCTATTCTTTTTCTTCTTCTTCTCTTCTTCTTCCTCTCCGTCTTCACGCATCGTCACGCCGACAAGCCTGCCCTGAGTGAAGCGCACGGCATTGACGCCTGGTCTTCTGCCTCGCGCCGCAGCAGCCCGAGGACGGTGCAGCTGCAGAGTGAATTGATGGGTTGGCCGCAGCCGTCTGTCCGTCCGTCCATGGCCGAGCCGAGGCGACGCGACGGGTTGCCTTTTTACGGACCAGATGTCTTGATGGGGACTCGCTCTGGCACAAACGGGGGGTGCATGCCGTGGTGGGGATGGGACAAGATGAAGGTGGACGTGGATGTGGATGTGGACGTGGACTTTTATATTTATGAACATGAACATGAACATGAACATGGACATGAACATGGACATGAACATGAACATGGCAGTAGTCGGCTCTCTTGCCGGGTCTGGTGCATGCGGCGGCGCATGGCATGTACAGATAGATCGTGAATCGTGGATCAGACTTGACCAATTCGTTATTCGTTCATGGACGGGCTCTCAGTGATGGCTTTTCTGGGACTGACGTCTGGATGCCCCGATAATCCCTGACGTAGTCCGGATCCGCTCGCAGCGTGTTTGTTTGTCCCAGGCCACAGTCCAGGCCACCGTCCAGGCCACCGTCCAGGCCACCGTCCACAAAATACTGCATACTGTGTTCACCGTCCGCACGAGGAATAAAGCAAGAGGGAATGATCGGTGACTTACTTTCCTGGCACAGTGGCCAGGCGGCGGACCCGCTCGACACAGCAACCCGCACCGTGCGCACCCGCCCGCAGACGTCGTGCGACACAGTCGGCCGGCATTGTGCGGACTGTGCTGCGAGTGGGGCTGGGCTGGCTGGGCTGACGTCTGGCAGTTGACTCCGGCACGTCCAGCTGGCCGACACCCCCCACGCAGACGCTCAAGTGCCAAGTCAGGCCCTATAGCCCCGTGCCAGGCGAGCCACAGCGCACCAGGCCGCACCAGACGATGCTGCGTGTGCGTGTGCGTGTGCGTGTGCGTGTGTTCGGGCTGCCTCGCCTCGCTCGCTCGTGCTGGTCTCTTCTGCTGGTCTCTCCGGGCGTCTCCTGGCCTCTCCTGGCCTCTCCTGGCCGTCGTCGATTGCCACAGACCAGACCAGACCAGACCAGACCAGACAAGACAAGACAAGACAGACTACCTAGTCTGGTAGCGGGCAACAACGACGACGCAACGCAACCGCCTCGCCGTGTCTGTCATTTCGTTCTTTTTTTTTCTCCCCCTCGTCCTCTTCTCGTCCTCTTCCCCCTTCTCCTCCTCTCCTCCATCACCGACACCGTTCACCACCACGCACGCCATCTTCCACGTCCGCCCTCGACTGGCCATCTCGAGTCCCGACCGGCTGCTTCTCCCCCAACCGTGCTGGGGAAGGGGCAAACCGCAGCCGCGCAGAAAGGCATGTCGACGCCCACTGCGGCCGTGGCCACGCTTCCGCACTACCACCACCACCTGGCTCACGCTCACGCTCTCGCCCACGCCCACACTCGCCTGCACCACCCACACCCGCTCGGCCGCCTCGACCATCTCGACCATCTCAACCACCAAGCTCTCAACGACCACCACGACCACCTCCACGACCACCTCCACGACCATCATCACCTGTCCGCCCTCTCCAATTGCCGCTCGGCCGATCCCTCTTCTCTCTTCTCCTCGCCTGCATCGTCGGTCCCGACAGCGTCAGCCTCGTCGAGCACGGCACGTCCCTTGCTGCCCTTCCACCCACCACCACCCGCGACCCAGCAGCAGCATACTGCCACCACCACCGCCGCCGGCCATTCCTCCTCGTCGGCGGCCGTCTTTGCTCGGAGCCCTCATTTCCTGTCATCACCAGCGTCCCCTCTCCACGCCTCTCAGTATCTGCACCGCGACCCCGTCGAGCCTCCCACCCCATCCACGCCGCGACTTCATACTGATTACAATCACTCGTCGACCATGGCCAGTGCCACGCTCACAGCCATGGCCCCGACGACCCCGGCCTCGGCCATGGCCACTCCTGCGTCCGCCAACGACAATGCCGCTCCCTCGAGAAAACGCCGCCGCTCCCGCGAGCCCGATTGGAATACTTTTTACCGAAATGGTCTGCCCAAGGAAATCATCGTCATTGACGATACTCCCGAGCCCGAAGCCAACACCGGCCGCAAGCTGACCTCGGCCAATATAAATGGCAATTACCTCCCGGCCGGTGCTGCTGCTGCTGTCGCCGCCAATCCCACCACGGCCGCTGCTCGCCAACCCACCAAGCGAAGACGCCGAGATGAGGCCGCTGCCGCTGCTTCCGCTGCGCCCGGCTACCACGTACAGTATGTCGGCTCTCACGCAAACACACCCCTACAAAACGCAACAACCACTTCCACATCGACTCTTTCATCGAGTGATCGTACCAATTCCACCCACAATACCACGGCCCCCACCTCATTATCCTCTCATAGTCAATACGAAGAAGCTCCTGCTCCGCTCAAGCGCAAGCGGACCACTCGCCAGCAGGCTGCCAATGACGCAAAACGCCGAGACCTTAATGGCTTGGGAGGCCAGTTTCTCACATATAAACCGCCTCCTCTGCCACCGAAAAAAGTGTCTGATGTTCACGTCCGGGTCATACATGACGTGAGTTGCTCCCACTATTTTCTTTTCTTTTCTTTTTTTTTCTTTTCTTTTTCATTTTTTTTTCATTCTCCCGCTGTCTTCTTATTGTCAAGTTCCCACGGTCGAAAACAAAACAGGATACTGACTCGGCTCTCATAAACTGCAGCAACACTACACGAAAAATTCCAAGGTCGATGACGACGACGGCCACTATATTGTGGTGCCTGATGCCGAGCTGACAGACAAATGTACGTTGCATTCCACCTGCTTCTTCTTCCTCAATCGGCTAATGTCCATCAGATAAGATAAGCTGCCTTCTCGGCCAAGGTACGTTTGGAAAAGTCGTCAAAGCGCGAGATCGAAAGCGGAATGAGGCTGTCGCCGTCAAAATCATCCGCTCCGTGCAAAAATACCGCGATGCGTCGAGAATCGAACTCCGCGTCCTGGCCACTCTCAAGGCCAACGACAACGAAAACAGAAACCGGTGCATACACTTGCGCGATTGTTTCGACTACCGTGGCCACATCTGCATTGTCATGGATCTCCTGGGTCAGAGCGTTTTTGATTTCCTCAAAGGCAACGGTTTTGTACCCTTTCCCAACAGTCAGATTCAAAACTTTGCTCGTCAGCTGTTTACCAGCGTAGCCTGTGAGTACAGAAAAAAACAGCATCAATGCGGCACAACTTGTGCGTGTGTATGCGTTTGTCATGGCAGCCAGCTAATGGTCTTTGCTCACGACAGTCCTGCATGATCTCAACCTGATTCATACCGACCTCAAGCCGGAAAACATTCTTCTTGCAGAAGATGCATACCAGACCTTCACATACAACCGCAAAATCCCATCCTCTTCCACGACCATCAGCAGACAGGCTTCGCAAAGACGAGTCTTGCTGAACACGGAGATCCGGCTGATTGACTTTGGATCGGCCACCTTTCAGGACGAGTATCATTCCTCCGTCGTGTCGACTCGGCACTATAGAGCTCCCGAGATCATCTTGGGACTGGGCTGGTCCTTTCCATGCGATATCTGGAGCATAGGTTGCATTCTGGTTGAGTTTTTCACCGGTGATGCCTTGTTTCAAACCCACGATAACCTGGAGCATTTGGCTATGATGGAGGCTGTGGTCGGCTCTAGGCTTGACAGTCATCTTGTTCAGACGGTCAATAAGATGTCTACCAGGAGTGGTGGAAATCCGGCAGCCAAGTATGCTATCTCTCTCTTTTCCCGTGGGCAACTACTGCAGCGATTTCTTTCGTCTTGATAGCCTGCTTTTGCTAACCGCTCTCCAGGTACTTTAAACGTCTGAGGCTGGAATATCCCAGCGCCGAGACAACGCGAGGATCGAGAAGATTTGTGAAAGCCATGAAGAATCTTAGTGTACGAGTCCATCCCCAAGCCTAATTCTAATTTTTCTCTCAACCCGGTTTTTTTTTCGATGCACTACCACGACCGCGTCTAACCCACTGGTCAATTCAGGACATTATCCCGTCAAGCAACCAGTTTTTCAAACACTTTCTCGATTTGCTCAAAAAGATCTTCGTCTACGATCCCTCCCAGCGCATCACCGCGAAACAGGCCCTGAATCATCCGTGGTTCAAGGAAATCGTTCAGCCAGACGACGGCACCGAAGCGGCCAAACTACGACTGGAGCGAAAACGACTCGAGCAGGAGAATCTCCGCTACCCACACTATGTGGGCTGAACAGACCAACAGACGTCTGTGGTGCTCGTTATTGGCCACGAACAAGAGCGAAATAGCCCCAGGAAACTGTGGTGCTCGTTATAGGCCACGAACAAGAGCGAAATAGCCCCAGGAAACTGTGGTGCTCATCTTGGCCACGAAAAAGAGCGAAATAGCCCCAGGAAATCAGAAAAGAAAATATTTGAGCAACGGGGCTTTATATGTCTTTGAACTACAACTTTTCCCTTTGTACGAGGTCTCTGATCTCTTTTTTTTCCTTTATCCGCATAATGACCATCTATGAGCATGATTACCGGAGTTTTGTGGACGTATTTTTTTTTTCCCTCGTTGCGCTTTGTCGGAGGCAGCAGGTAGGCTAATAAAGCATAGTCATGTGGAAACCCGGTCACTTTTTAAACCTTGAACTCCTTCTTTTTCTACATTTACTTTTTTTTCTTTTTCCTTTCTTGAACAAAACAAAAAATCCTAGTCTCGGGCTGGATACGGTGGATAGCGTGAACGCCCAGTCTCACTTCTTTCAGGAAGCGGGGACGTTTTTTCTCTCTTTTGTTTCTCTTGCGCGGTGTGGGCATGATGGATTCGTGCATCTTGTGCGTGCTATTTTGGTCGAGGACGGGTAGATGGGGGGTGGACTTTGGGATCTGTATCGTGCGAGGCCGGTGAGCCGTGGGACGGAGCCGGGACGTGGCTTGTGTTTTTATTTTTTATATTTTGGGAATAAATTCTTGTGGTTGGGGATGCTATTGCATGTGAAGGTATATATTATGTGGGGAGGATAATGTATCGTAGCAATCAGGAAATACTTGGTGGCGGGAGACGTGGGGGAGACGTGGACGGGAGTGATGTATGTATGTGCTGTAGGAAATAATAACCGTGGAGGGAAGAAATACGCATGTCGTTGAGAATAGAATTAGTGGGTGAAGAAATTTATGCATGCCATTAAGGAATAGAATTACCACGTAGATAGAGGCAATATGTTATGTATATACATGCCCTCCAGGAAACAGAATTCACCACGTCGACAAAATACAATATGCCGTTTACGTGCCGGACGCGAGGAATCCGTCCAGACGGCGTTGCGGGGCGTGAACGCTGTGGTGGCTGAGGAGCTGCGAAAGGGGAGGAAAAAGAGATTATTTCGTTCCCTCCTTATTTATATCTTGAAGAAAAAAACTAAAAAAAAACACAAAGAAAATTATAGCGGACAGAAATCACCGGCGTGTTCTTTACAGATTCTGGGTGTTTAGGGTGGACACAACGCTTGTTCAGCACAAGATGAGTTACAGCTCGTATGCAGCCCGTCTGCAGCCCGTCTGCAGCCCGTCTGCATCTCCCCCACGAGGCCCCACGGCTCACGGCCCCACGATATACGAAAGACGCGGCGGGCACCGGCTACGCACTTTCGACAGAAACATGTGCCTGGCTTGTGCAGCGCTCTGCGAGACTGCTCTGCGAGACTCTACTTTGAATGCCACTCGCGGTGTCTGCGGCTACCAGGACGCCATGCTCGAATACATCTGACCATATCCACTACGACACTACACTACGCGGGCCAAGAATCAAAAAGGGTGCGTTTATCGGGCATCGGTCCTGGCTTAAATGGCATTAAAAAATGTGGCATAGGTAGCTAAAAAATTAATTTATTTTTCTAAATAAATATATTATAATTCTATTAATTAATAATAAAATAAACTAAAATATCTATAATTATAAGTAAAAATAAATCTTATATAATAAATCTTTATATTTTTATTATAAATATTATTTATAATTAATATATAATTTTAAAGAATTTTTATTTATTAAATAATTTATTATTATACTAAAAAAATAATATATAATTATTTAAAATATAAATATATTTCTTTAGAACTTATATTTATTTTTAGATATTTTATTATAAATATTATTATTTTATTAATATTTTATTATATTTATTAAAATTTAAAGTATTTTTATTAAAATAATTTTAAATAATATAAATATATTAAAAATTATATTTCTTATTTATAATTTTTTAAAATTTAAAATATTTTATAAGAAAAAGTATTTTATAATAAAAATAATATTTTATATTTATTTTATATTTATTTAATAATTATATATAATAAAAAAATACTATAATATTATTTATAAGCTTTAAAATAAGTTTATTATATATAAATAATTTAATTATATTTATAATAAAAATTTTAGCTATTTAATATATATTATTACTTATTTATATTTATTTTATCTAAATTAATAATTACTTATTTTCTTTAATATATAGCTATAAATTAATACTATTTAAGCTAGAATTAATACCTAATAAACAGACCTATTAAAAAGGGTGCATTTATTAGGTATTAGTCTTAGCTTAAATAATATTAAAAAATATAGTATAAATAGCTAAAAAATTAATTTATTTTTCTAAATAAATATATTATAATTCTATTAATTAATAATAAAATAAACTAAAATATCTATAATTATAAGTAAAAATAAATCTTATATAATAAATCTTTATATTTTTATTATAAATATTATTTATAATTAATATATAATTTTAAAGAATTTTTATTTATTAAATAATTTATTATTATACTAAAAAAATAATATATAATTATTTAAAATATAAATATATTTCTTTAGAACTTATATTTATTTTTAGATATTTTATTATAAATATTATTATTTTATTAATATTTTATTATATTTATTAAAATTTAAAGTATTTTTATTAAAATAATTTTAAATAATATAAATATATTAAAAATTATATTTCTTATTTATAATTTTTTAAAATTTAAAATATTTTATAAGAAAAAGTATTTTATAATAAAAGTAATATTTTATATTTATTTTATATTTATTTAATAATTATATATAGTAAAAAAATACTATAATACTATTTATAAGCTTTAAAATAAGTTTATTATATATAAATAATCTAATTATATTTATAATAAAAATTTTAGCTATTTAATATATATTATTACTTATTTATATCTATTTTATCTAAATTAATAATCACTTATTCTCTTTAATGCACAGCCACAGATTGATGCCATTTAAGCCAGGATCGATGCCCGATAAACGGACCCATCAAAAATCGCTGGGCGAACACAACTGGCAAACGTTTCATAGACAATCACTCTTTGTTGCCCGACTGCACAGCCCATATGTTCAGAGGGAGCGCCCTTTGCCTATTTAGACTCAATGAGAGCTCCCGAGCTGCTGTGATATCCTGTGCGAATCTATTGAACATGACCGGAAGAGAGTGGAAGCTTGCTCTGTATTCACCCGCACGGTTCGGCGCAGTGTACCCACAGCAGCAGCCACTCTTCGCCGCCGCAAACTCGGACATATCGTCACTTGAGGGGGTATAATAGATTGTAACCGTCTTATAAAACAACCCAGATAATAAAGACGTGAAGCAAATAATTTGATTATAGCAGTCTACGTCCGTAAATGTTGGTCGCCGTATTGCCATGGTATCAAACATGTCGCGAATCGTTGCCCGTAAACCGACCTTCCCACAAAAAAAAAAACTTTTTTTTTCACCCCAAGTCCCCCGTATCGGTGGTAGTCACTCTATACCAAGGACAGCTTGTTGGCAGCAATGTCCAGGGCGTCCACATCAGGAGTGAGACGGCAGTAGGCCTTTTTCGAGCCGTCAGGACTGTTTCAGCCACGTTAGCGTAATTGAACTCCCCTTCTTCTAGCTGGCTCACATATTCCGAGAAAGGCAATCGTACCGGATCAGAGTGTTGATCTTGACGCAGTCAATGTCGTAGAGCTGCTTCAAGCTGGCCTTGATCTGGGCCTTGTTGGCGCGGACGTCAACGATGAAGACCAGGGTGTTGTGCTCCTCCATCTTCTTCATTGCGCTCTCCGTGTTCAGAGGGTGAACAACGACGCGGTGGGCATCAAGTCGGGGCTCGTGCGCGATGGCCTTGCGCATGTACTTGGGCGACCGAGAGAGGATCAGGGTCTTGGGGCGGTGGAAGGATGTCGAGGTGCGGACTTTGACATTCTTGCGAGAATGAACCTGCACATTCATGTATTAGTGCGGGTAAAAGGGGAGGATGACTGTCGCTCACGGAACGACAGCGGAGGACGACAACGGAGGAAGCATGACAACAAGCAAGAATAGACAAAAATGAGGACAAAAAAAAACAGAAATAGATAAGAACATACGCCCTTCAATACAGCCTTGGCAGCATCCTTGGCCTTCTTGGAGCCAGCTGCGAATTCACCATGGTCAGCAAACGCCCTTCATACTGGAGATGAGGACTCGCAAAATCTGCTGCTTCCTGTACCTTTGGTTTGAGGTGCCATTGTTGCGATCCGGTGATGTTGTTGTCGATGGTGCCGATGTTGTCGTTGTTGTCGTCGCAATGGTGTATTGTCGCCGGGAGAGGATTTGCACGACGACCTTTTTTTTTTGTGTGGGGATACCGAGCACTAAGAGATAACTCGGCTGATCACGAACGGTCTCTGGTCTAGGGCTTGGATTGGCCCTGGTGGATTGATCACGTGAGCGAAAGACTAGAGCGGAGAAACTGTGTGCCGCACGCCGCGTGGGTCATTTCTACGGGCCTTGGACGTGAGTCGAATCGTGGATTGACATGACGAGTTTGACTACAGGCGTAGATGCGAACCTGCGCGATGCACCGCGATTGAGTGGACAGGGGACTTTTCCATGCCTGACAAAGGTTTCCGGAGGTGTCACCGAAGTTGGCATGACAAGCCTTGCAGACTTTCTGTAACCCCAGTCATCATTTCCAAAGCGTTGATCATCTCAATGTCTGAATCCAATGCTTGGGGCAAGGCAACTCCACAGCCTCTCGACCCGAGCCGTGTCGATCGTTTGCTTCAGGATTCCTACAGCCAGTCCTCCTTCTCTGCATTTGCCAATCTGGACATGATCTTAGCCCACGCAGGCCGAGCAATCGAAGAACGTCGGACCCGCAAGCCTACACACTTCCGTGACATAGCGTCAGTGATGATATCAGACAGAGTAGTCTACTTTTGAGCGTGATTAGGGACAAGTAAACTCGAGGGACGAAATGCTTGTGCGTAACCGGTGCACATACAGCAGGGCTTTCTTAGGAGCATAGAAGTTTCAAAGGATGTCTGTTTCTCCGAGACGGACTCTCCTGGGTTCCTTGTTCGATGGATAGACGTTCTTCTTCTTCTTCCTCCTCGTCTTCTTCTTTCAACACCTTAGTGGTTTCACAAGTGGAATAGTCAGCAACGTCTAGTGAATCGCCGCCACGCCTCTGCAATAATATCCATCACGTCAACTCTCAATCGAGTCCAACATCCAAGCACCATCTATAAACACACCCATTCGTTCAAGACGTGGCGCTCAAAGCACGACTCAACCAACGAGCCTTCTCCACGCCCTGATCCGTCAATCTCGAAAAAGAGTCCAGGCGGTCCATATAGCCAAACAAAGCCACGACTGCGCGGCAGCACGTGCGGCGCGGCATGGAATGTGCGATGCGGTAATCGGATCCGGATCCGATCAAGATGCAGGACGTCGAATGCGTGTCTCAAGAAGCTCCTAGCTGCATGTCTCACTCGTCTTCCTTCCGCGTCAAAGACCTCAGACAGAGGATCCCGCAAGACATGACATGCGTTGCCTGGCCTTGCCTAAAGTCAACCCTAAACTACATGATACAGTCCCGATTCGCTGGAGCAGCGGTACGTGACGAGGCAAGACGTTGCAATTTTCATGTCTGCAGTACGAGTTGTACAACGAATTTACCTGTCCAGATATCGCAAAAAAACAAGAACATATGAATCAGGGCCGAAAAGGCTGCCAACCACACAACAGACGAACCAATGATTAAAAAATCCAGTCCAACGGGGCGAGTATTACCCCCTCACTCCATCCTGCAGTTACGTCCCCAAGTTTGCTAATACCGAGGCGGAAGGCGACACTTTTGCGCGCAGTCCGCGAATTGGTTCGATTACAATGGCTCGATTGTAGACGTCCAATCATTTTTTATATACCTTTGCGCAATGTTGTCATGTCTGCGGCTGAAGTGTCCTCGACCCAACAATGATATATACATGGTAACATATATGCATGCATAGGTGCGTACTCTGTGATGTAACTGGAGGTGCAGACCAAGCAACGGAAGGCTGCTTCCATTTCGAAATCGTCTGTGGAATAACTCGTCTCGGTAACATGGACAAGGCGAGGAGCACACACCCACCATCGGATGGGGAAAACAAGTTTCGCCACATCTTGGGGATGCATCGCGGTCGAAAGGAGGCCTCTATGGGACGGATGGGTGCTCTGAGGAAAAGGAGCACTCATCCCTACTACCAGACCTACAGGTAAGGAGGTTCGCAGGCATGCGCGTCTTCTGGTGCTGCAGCTTTCGGACAATGACCGATTAGAGCACACCCCCGAGGTATTTTGCCATGCATTTCTGAGATGTGATGAATGAGGACGAGAGGGAGACAGTGCGAGCGGAAGAGCCACCAATCGCAATTTCTAGGATCGATCAAACGTGTCTGTCAACACTCGTGACCACAGCTTGCGCTCGACGGGTTTAGTTTTTCGTATCTGACGCGCACCTGATGAATATTTTGCCCCTTCGCCCAGCCGCCACAGCGAAGGAAGACGCCGTCATCAAGATTGACAGCTAGACAGGACATATTCTCTGACTGTGGCGATGAGTGCAGTTGAAGATATGGATGCGGAAATGTCCCATGGCACAAGGTCGCCCAAAGTTCCTGCAAGACGGACCGCGGGGAGACTAATTTGTACTTTGTCATTGGCCGGTAACACTGCAAACAGACACATATGTACGTATGCAATTCCAGATTCCAAAACAAAAACAAAAACAAAAAGACAACAGCAACCACAGACAGTAATTATCGCTGGACATCCAGCCCAATTTTGTTAGAATCAATCTCTTTTGACATGCTCTCATTTTACAACCATGATTTACCAAAACACTTGTTGGCCACGCCCGATTGATGCATACACATGTTTGTCAAGGTAACAAAGAAAGAAACATAGCTTGTCTGTCGCCTTGGTACTCGTCTAATCTTGTCTTGGCCCCCAATGCTCAACACCGGTTCCACAGCGCTCAGTGCTCTCCCTTTCTAGGCAAACGTCAGCCCGAAATCATGCATTGCATAATGATGCCCAAGTGCATCATGTCAACACAGGCACCTGGTAAGGAGAGGACAAGAAGAAGAAAAGAAAAAAAAAAATCTAGTTCTCCCCCCCGGCTGGCTCCCATCCCGGTTCGGCCATCTCAAAGTTTTTGAAGTCGAACCCAGGCGCGACGGAACAGCCGACGAGGGTCCAGTCGCCCAAGCTCTGAGCGTGCTGCCATTCTCCTCGCTCCACGATGACCTGTGGTCTCTGGCCGCTACACACGTCAGGGCCGAGAAGTATGTCGCGGACAGGTTTGCCGTCGTTCCAGGAGAGCGAGAGCCGCAGAGGTGCACCGGCATAGTAATGCCAGACTTCAACGGCGTCGAGCACGCGATGCCAATGCGACAAGCCTGCCTCGCCCTCGAGAAGGTAGTAGATGTATGTGCTCGGCGCGCGGCCCTCGGCTAATGGTTCCGAGTCGCGGAATGTCTCGACGAAGAAGCCCTTCTCGGGGTGAGGTTTGAGGTTGAGGGCAGCGATGACGTCCTTGGCTGTGCGTGTAGTCGCCATGGTAGATGGATGGTTGTGAAAGAGAGAGAGGTGGGAAGAGAGAGAGAGAGAGAGTATGTTTGTATGTGATGTGTCGCTGCGTGTACGTGTCTGAAGAGGAGGTTATGAACGAGAGGAATGAGAACAGGAAAGGGGTTCGGATTTTGGACAATGGATGAGCAGAAATAGCAACACTCAAGGCGTTGACAAGAAAATGTCTGGTCAACTGTCTTATTGGTCAAAGGCGGCCGGCTCGAGGCAAGAGAGAGCCAAGACCAACAGCAGATGCCAGCCGATGCCAGCCGTTAATGTCAGTGGCAACTGGCAGGACTGGTAGGACTGGCAACTTGAGAAGACAACTGGTCAGCAGAATCAATAGAATCAGTATCATCGGACCGGCAGATAATGCAGAGCAGCTGGTAACAACTGCAAGCAACCGGCAACCAACCAGACCAGACCGCATCACATGCGCGCGTCTAGTGGCTTGGTATGACCAGTCTGGTTGCTTCCCACATCTTCCCACATACAAGCATCACCATCCGATATGCAGCTGACGGGTCCAGAGTCCAGAATTCCGTGTCCAAACGTTGCATGCGACGCAGCGCTGGGCGAAATGACGAGGCATCTTGAACCCAGTGCGTCCAGCAGGATACTGGACGGCCGGTATTCGAGAGGCTGAAGGCTGAAGGCTGGAGGCTGGAGCCTAGATGCCCGCAATGTGGTACAGGAATCATGCCATGACAGCGTGAGTTTGTGAGCCCCAATGATCATAAGGATCAATAACGATGAGCTGTCAGCCAAAGGACAGCCAGAACCAGAAAAGGCCCCATCCAGGTCCTTCCTCGTCCTCCATTTGCAAAACATGGAGCAAAACTCGTGGCCCAGGCAGACGAAAAGCTAAAAAAAAACAAAAAAAAAAAAAACAAAAAGGGCAGGCAAGGAAAAAGAATAAATAAAAAAAGAACAAAAACGCCGAGCTCGACAAAACCTGATCTGGACAAGTCAGAAACCTGCAAATGCCACCTTCTCCATCCAGTTGTCCGTCGACTTTGACTCGTCGCCCATGAGCCGTCCACCAGCTTTGCGGTACCACAATCATTCACCCTCCTCTGCCACCCCGACGTGACACCACAATCTAAGCACTCCCCAGCTGACATAGGTCGGCCATTCTTCTCGCCGAACGAATCTGCCAGACCAGACCAGACATCGCAATTCTCTTCCTCCCCCCGCTTATTTTTCTCGACGAGTCACACGCTCTGAGCAAGAACTGCATCCGCTGTTTAAACCTTTCTTTTCTTTGGACCCCAAAAGAACCCCATACAGACCCAAATAGACCCCAGAGTATGGAGACGGAGATGAAGCCAAATCTGGTTCAGTAGTGGTGCGCTCGGTTGCCGCGTGTATGGCGCCAATCGTCGCACAGCATATCGTGCTTCGTCCAACGGTGCGTTGTGTTCTTGCAAAAGAAAGCCTAGGCTAGACGATAGCAAGAGATTCACGGCAATAAGAAAAAGCTATGCCTCTCCGCGCTTGCTTATGGACCAGGTGACTGAACTTATCGCGGAGGATTTACCATTTGAATCCGCGCCATATTCACCAACGTCCTCCATCATTCATGCTCGCCTTTCCCAGGCAAGTCCCGACGGTCGAACTCACGTATTCAATGTCGTGAGGTTTATCAGGAGACTTGGAGATTTAACAGCAGTTTCACTACCTCACAGAGAAAAAAAAAAGGAAAAGAAAGAACGAAGAAGAAAAAGGAAAGGAAAAGAAAACCCCGAATTCTACCACCACATGCCTCTCGTCAAGACCTCAATCCAGCCATGAAAGACGTAGCAAAAGACCTGCCCATGTCCATGACCATGGCCGCTTTTACGGGCATATCATGGTACATTGGTGTTGAGATCAACATATCCCTGTTCCTCCTGTTCAAGCGAAGGCGCGGGCTGTACTTCTGGTCATGCGCCCTCTGCTCCTGGGGCGTCATTTTGCAGCCGCTCTTCATCATTCTTGCCGACTTTGACGTGTGGAAGGATGCGGTGCCGTCCATTGTCATGATCTACCTGACGTGGTTGATCATGGTCATCCCACAGAGCTGGGTTCTCTACTCGCGACTGCATCTGCTGATGCGCACCGTCTCCTTCTTGGGCGTCATCAAGTTTATCCTCATATTCAATTCGGTCGTGTTTTCGATTCCGACTGTTGTGATTGGCACGCTGGCGGTATGTATTTGCTGTTTCTTTTTTCTCTTTCGCCTCTTTTTCCTCTCGTCATCAAGTTATATAGAGGTGTAGCGTGCGCGCACACAGTACACACACAAGAAAAGAAAACATTTATCTTGGCACAGAAAAAAGACACAAGAGAAGAAAAAGATAGCTTTATACAACCAGCCAAACAAAAAAGCGAACAAACCCAACTTATACTTGCTCTCTCGCCTAGCAATCGACCGATATCAATCCTAATCTCGCATCCTTCAATCTCGTCTGGGATCGCATCCAGCTCGTCGTCTACTTTGTACAGGAAACAAGTCTCAGCGTCCTCTACATATTCCAGACACGCACTTATTTACGCGGCCGAGCTCCGCTCCGAGAGCAATCATGGTCCGGCCCGTCAACGCTACAGGGCAACGACTATGCCCGATCCCAAACGTCAGACCAAAAGACGGTCTTGTGGCAGCTCATCTACGCCAACAGTCTGATCATCGCGCTGGACATTGTCCTGCTCGGGATCCAATGCGCTAATCTCTTCTATCTACAGGGCGCCTTTAAGCCGTGCGTCTACGGGATGAAGCTCAAGATCGAGTATGTCATTCTGAACCGACTTATCAATATCATTCAACGACCGTCTGGAGGGAGAATTTATATTCCCAGCGGACCTGATAACAACAATGGTCTCCCGGGGAGCGCCACGCGCCACGACAGGGACCATAGATGGTGGCACAAGAAGTCGAGCCCGGATGCGACTGAGGACCATGATGAGTTGGAGATGGTGGACGGAGCCATCGGCGGGCAGCAGCCATACAGAACACAAAGTATCGGGAGTCAGACGCCGACGTATCATCAGAATGACAAGTAAGAAGTGGCCATGAAAAGATATATGTATATATATAGGCGCGCGCATGAGTAGACGAAACACAAAGGCACGCGAATCATTCAAAAACAAGATTGGCATGTTCTATATGCAAGCACAAAGGAAAAGAAAATGATGTAAAGAAGCGGCGTCATAAGTAGGCTGTTGCCCGACGAGGCGCTGGCACCTGACTTTCGACTGCATGTTGACGAAGACAAGTGGTGCAAGGACGGCGATTCCGTAGTCCATCAGCATGAGACTCTGGGGTTCCATTCCGGCGGGGCGAGCTCAAAGCCACTTGCAGTGAAGCCTGGGGACACTTGGGTTGGGTGTTAGTTGTGTTTAGAGAAAGGGGAAGAGAATTTTGACATGATATGAAGAAATGTAGATGGAAAAAATACTGTACGACTGACAACAGACAGAAGCATTATAGATAGAAAACAGGTACTTTGCCACTCATGATACAGAAACAGAAAAGGATATGGACAAAAGTCAGGTGCTGTGTAGGACTTTGGAAGTGGAAACAGAAAACAATATAGATACAAAAAAAGATACTTGATATGAATCAAGAATATAAACGGAAGAAAAGTCCAGATTAGACACGGGAAATAAAGAAATGAAAAACAAGTACTTGGTAATAATTATAACAAGGATGATGGATAAGAAAACATTACTTGATAAATAGATACTCGACAAAATGAATCATACAAAACAGGAAGAAGAAAAGACGATGCTCAGAATAGCAATAAACAACACACCAAAGACATTATAAAAAAAAACTCACCCGTCGTCCCCACAAGCGTCCACTCCCCCTCCGACCAAGCCCGTTGCCAAACCCCCCTGGGAACAACAACCTGCGGCGCCTCGCCGGCAAAGATATCCTGTCCAAGAACACGCTGCAACAGGGGCGCGCCATCGTCCCTCGAGAGCGAGAGCGTCAGCGGCGCGCCAGCGTAGTAGTGCCATACTTCCGTGGCGTCGACGCGGTGCCATCTGGAGGGCGAGTCTCGGCCCTCGAGGAGGTAGTAGATGGAAGTGCTGACGGAGCGGTTCGACGCGGACGCGGATGCCGGGGCGACGCACGCGGTGCGGTTGGCGCAGGCCGCGCAGGCCGTTTCCGGATCTTGGAACATCTCGGCGAAGTAGCCGCGCTCGGCGTTGGGGACGAGGTTGAGCTGGCGGATGATTTGGGAGGCGGGGCGGTGCGAGATGGTGTCGGTGATGGAGATATTCTCCGCGTCTGTCTTTGGGGGCTGGGCGTTGATGGGCGGACATGACAGAGTTGATGTTGCGGCGGCGAGGAGGAGAAGACGGATGGGGAGAGGGAGAGGCATGTTTTTTTTTTCTTTTTTTTTTCTTTTTTTTCCCTCCTTCTACTTTTAGTGATTAGAGTCTCACTGGCTGATAATTTAAAGAAGGATAAGGGAAAAGAATTTCAAAAGAAGAAGGAAAAAAGAAAAAAAAAGGAAGAGAAAAGGGGGAAGGCAAAAGGGAAAAAAAAGAAGAAAAAACTCAATCGTGTCAAACACCTCACAATTGAGACGTTTTTTTTTTTGTTCTTTTTTTCTTCTTCACTACCACGGGAACAAGGGAAATATATTATTGTAATACTCTTCCATTACATTTCTCGTACCATGAGCCGTGCAACCGCCGACTCGCTACTACCCAAGCCGACATGTCCACACACCACCATCATGACAGTCTCTCGTCTCTATCTGTCACACATGTCCAATATAAAACTAGAATTTCCCTGGCAGACTGATCCCCGGACTCACCTTCGCTGTTCCTCCTCCTCAATGGAACATACCCCGTCCGAGTCAAGTGTTCCATTCTGCGTCTGACCAGACTCGATCGAGCTCCGTCATCACGCCGGCGCCCGCTCCCGTCGGACGACGAACCACGAACCACCTGGCCCCGTCACACTGGGTGAATAATGAGGACACGGGCGCTGTGCTGACTGGCTTTTTCGTGCGGGGGGGGGGGGGGGGGGGGGGGGGGGGGACTCGATTTCTATTCTTTGTACACCGAGACATGGGGTCGCGCACCCATCCGCGGCGGAAGGGGGTTTTCCTCTGGCGGCGGTTTCTTTTTCGGGCTTTGAGAAAGGGGCTCGGTCTCACGCCTGTTTTTGATTTCATGATTTTATTTTCATGTTTTATTCGACGGGTTTTGTGGCGGGTTTTCTTCTCCTGTTTCCGCCCCGTCGCGTGGCTAAGCATGCAGATCAGCTTCGGTGTTTATTAATTTTTGATAATCCCCTTCTCCCTTTCATTCGTTCTTTCTTTCTTCATTCGCCTCTCGCAGCGTTTGTCTCCCTTCTCCTTCTATGCGTTGTATTTCCCATTTTCCTATTCGTTCTCTCCTTGCGCACCCTCCGAGATAGTCAGCCACGCCTCGCCCGTATCACCGTTTGACTCAAAACAGACCCGCTCCCTTCCAGAACGTCCAGTCCCCTTGTGGAAGGAGCAGGGAGACTCGTGCAGTCTCTAATGAAGGAGAAATCGAGAAAAAAAAATCCCCGAAACAAACAGGATCATATGGGCTGCTCGGCCCTCCGATGTAACCCCCAAACTTAGTCGCCAAGACAAATCTCTCGATAAGATTCTTCGCGTACCGCGGCCGCTGTGGCGGATGGATGTCGGCTGAAAAAGAAAAAACAAAAACAAAAAAAAAAAAAAAAAAAGGGTCTGGTCTGGTGTCAGTCCCGACCGGCTGGGTGGCGGCCACGTGGTGGCGACGGGACCGGGACCAGGATCATGGGATGGCCTCATGCCTCATGTAGGACGCCCGCATGCAGAGCGCAGAGGAGGGGGGAGGCTGATTCCAGCCGCGGGACATTGGCGTAGAATCGGCTAGAATGAAAAAGGTTTTTTTTTTGTATACGTTTTTTGTATTTTTTTTTTGTTCATTATTCTTCTATCAACCAATGACGAGACAACCTGCGTACGTGACATCTGACGGCTGTACACTACTCCATATGCTTGGGCACTCAATAATCCAGGACTGTTCGTGAGTCTAGTCCAAAGAGGGGACGTCCTATTCCGAGCAATACATCGAACAGACACAGTAGGAGACTCCTTTACTTTTTCAAAGCATTTCTTTATTAAAGTTCTTCATCAAAGTTCTTCGTCAGTAATCAGCATCAAATTTGCGAATCCCGTCTCCAGAACAGGATACATGCCTCAGAATATCACGAAATGCAACCAGTGAAAAAA
>SRPZ01000450.1:0-17615 GCA_018360255.1 Claviceps maximensis
TTTATTTTATTTTATTTTATTTTATTTTATTTTATTTTATTTTATTTTATTTTATTTTATTTTATTTTATTTTATTTTATTTTATTTTATTTTATTTTATTTTTTATTATTTTTTATTTTTTACCTATATTAATTGCCGATGTCCGGCAATTGCCGTTACCGAACCGAACCGCAAAAGGAGCTCCTCAATCTCATTCTTCTTAACCTTTCCGGCCCTAGAGAGAGAAAAAAAAACAAAATTGGGAAAAACAAATTAAAGTTTCCGATCGAGCCTGCTACCTAGTTTTACCGGCCCATCTCCACGTGCAATGCACACGCCCTGGAATTGCTGCAACACCGCACGTAACCTGCCTATGTACATACTTAAGTAGGTACTTAACCTACCTACCTACTTTCGGTATAGCATCGCCGTAAAATCCCTCCTCCCATCTTCACGCTCTCTCTCGGCGCGCCCCGGCGAACGGCCCTCCGAGCAAGTCCGACCAATCACGGGTCCTGAATCGGTCTGGAATAGCTCCAATGAGGAAATGCAGCAGGTGTTTAGTTTTTTTTTTGTCTAGTGACGACAGCATGTACAGGCCCAGACAGGCGGACAATAGGAGAGGAGGGCGGGTGTTTTTCTTCAATGATCATCACATGGATGCCCACGAGAACCTCTGAAAAGTACTCGACGAGAATGCCCAGACTCAAGGCGTTTGAAGATGCTTCCATGATAGCTAGACACATGGAGAGAATTCCCCGTCTTGACTGCGTCGGCACTCCTCATTGCTGAGCTGTCGTGAAAAAGAGGGGCGAGGGGACAAAAACCAAGTTGGCCGAAAACTGAAACTGTGCGGTCCGGTTTTTTTTTTTGTCGTTTTTTTTTTTTGCTCTTTCAATCGGAGAGAAGGCCACTCTGATGTCATGGTTCTGGTCTCCGGAAGAATGGTTAGGCATGGAGAGATAAAATGGCCTGGCTATGATGTCGCTCAACCTTGAGCTTCATGGGGAAGAACGTGGCAACCTTGCCGATAGGGAGGCACAGTCATCAAATTATGGTTCTAACGAGAAGGGTAAGAATAAACCTTGGACACCAGAACACATGATGACATGATGCCATTCATTCATGGATGCCGTTGCCCCTTCCCTCTTCCTCCCGTCATCCACTCAAGCTAAAGAAGCACCCCAGAAGAATTCCTCCCGCCTCGCAGCAGTTTCATGAGCGCGTATCTGGCAAGGATAGGGGGGGAGGGAGAACCTGAAGTCTTCTGCCCAGGAAAAGAGGAAGCGAAATTGTCAAATCAAGTGCAAACATTCTCCAAGTCGGGCTACACATTCCACGGGCAGCTCGGACGTCTCCATCCCCCAACGCCTCTTCCTCCCTTCTTCGGCTCCTCTTCAGCATCCATACTGTGTTTATTGACGGCACTGTCTGTGATGGAATGCCGGTCCCGGCTTATAGCGATGACATCAAGTATGTACATGAAGTGCGGTGGGAAGGAATTCTGTGTGCATGCATACATACATATGTATATGTACATACATATGTATGTATGTATGTACATAGTATGTGCAGTACGTGCATGAAGCATTGATTTTGGCAATCGCATGTCGCATGTGCTTGGATATCTGGTAGGCCATCTGGCTGACCGTCTGGTATGTAAGCCGACGACGTCTATGGACTTGAGAAAAAAAAGCCGCGCATGGAGTGGATGCGACAGACAAGGCCGAAAATTGTGTGTGTGTGTGGACGAGCAAGAGTGTTATTTTTCCATCAATGGCAAAACTCATCTTGTCCCCGTCGCGATGGAAGCTTGGGATTGCGACCAGCGGGCGATTGATGTCGTCTTTTGTTCTTCTCGTGCACTTGATTGGGCGGGCTGATCTGGCCGCTGTCGATCATGGGTGGCTTCCCTCTCGCGACGGAGCGGTCTGGAATTCCGGCGGTCACGGAATCGATCCCGTGCCTGTGGTTGACGCCCCTCTCTTGACAGCATGCAAGTGCCATCATCGTCGTCATCCTGATCGTCGTCACCAAGATCGTGTGCCTGCATGTGGTGGCGTGGCGTCCACGTCGATCGTTCTTTGCCGTCAATCCCATCCAGAAAGACGCCCGATGTGCCAGGGGACATGACAAGACATGACATGCCATGCCGGTGGAGGCGCCCCGACTTTTTTTTTCCTTCCTGCGCCGTGGCACTGGCGTGTGCGGCCTGGGTGGTTTTGGCCTGGTTTAGTCTGGTTCTTTTCCGTTTCTCTCGCCTTTGTCTCATAGTTCTTTCCTGTTTCCTCTGCTGTTCCTGTGCTCGTTCTTTCCTATTCCTCCCCGCCCGCCTTACGCGCCTAGGACAGACGGCGAGATCGGAGCGAGGACTAGAACCCCCAGCTGTGCCGTGTACCGTGTGCTGTGTACCGTGTACCGCGTGCAACCCTGCCATTATCCATGCAAGTGCAATCATCCACGCAGCCACCCCTGCCGTCTGCCATGCAGCTCTTACGGCCCCACAGCAACACAGGCCCGTCGTACTTTGATTCGCCATAGGGCCAGCAGGTCCTCCCACTGGCGTGTCCGAGGTCGGCGCCGCCAGACGGCTAACTGAGTTTGCCGACCCCCCTTTCACCCCCTTTTCAGTCCCTCTTCAGTTCCTTTTCACCCCCCAGGCCATCACGTTAACACAGGGTCCTCGGCCACCGGTTCCGTCATCGGGCAGCACAAGAGATCCCCATTGGGTGTCATACGAGTCTTGAATTGCTGGCCGTTTTGCTCAGCCGACGCGACATGCTTCTCCTGGTGGCGAGTCATCGCGGCAACGTGGGAAACGTGTGCACATTGGGTGTACATACATACATTGGACATGACGTGCTGTATGTACATTGTGCGTCTTTGCAAAGGACTTTATTCAGGCAGGGTCCGGTTCGGTTCGGTACTACATGCCACGAGCCAAGTGTTAAAGTCGTTTGTGCTGTTATGCTGCCTGCTGCCTGCTGCCTGCTGCCTGCTGCCTGCTGCCTGCTGCCTCCTGCCTCCTCTGAGGCTCCATGAAGCATCACCATGGCTGATGATGTCAGCATGGAAAAATTATGAGGAATGTGCTCAATCCATGCACTAGCTAGCCTAGCCAGGGCAGTTACGTCCGAATCCTTCCAGGCCTCCCACCTCGCACCTCGCACCTCGCACTGTCCAAGGCTCCTGTCCAAGGCTTTGTGTGAATTAAACTGGAAATGAGGCGAGGGCACTCTAATTTCGTCCCCCATCCCTGCTTTGAACAACGTCACTTGTCTTCAAACTGTCTGAAATGTCTCCATTCCGCCACTGGGGTCATGCTTTTTGCCTGCCCAAGCCGCAATCCTTCTTGATTGTCTGGTGGATTTGGATTCACGTCTGGCCTCGCCAGAGTCAAGACTTTCTGGATCGCTTCAGATCGATGCCAGCCGGTAGAAGTCGCTTCGAGCTGCTTGCCCAGAGCCAAGTCAATCAATGGGCCTTGTCTCTCTCGACTTGACTTTTCGCACTGTACCTCTACCCGCGGACAGGGGCAGGTGCGGCCCCAACGTCTCTTTCTGTCTGCCGTCTGCCGCCTGCCGCCTGCCGCCTGCAGCAAGGTTAAGCAGTCTGCTGCCAGACATGACTTATCAACCCCAGTCACCTACCTATTCCCTAATCTGCACTTGAGTGTACCAGCACAACCAGACTTGTTATTCCAGACGTCAGTCACCGAACCAAGCATACGCACCCCCCCCCCCTTTTTCATCATTCATGCCACCCCCTTCCATGATTCGGAACCCCCACCCCCTCTCCCCCTCTCTCCACGCTGGCGTTTATCAGCCCGTCCGCCATCCTCCATTTATCCACCGCCTCTCCCTTCCTCGCTGCCCACAGCCACGGAACCAGTTCTCGATCGTCGCTCACCACTGCCCTGCCTTGCCCTGCCCTGCCTTCACGGTCACGACGTCGTCTGCCAACGACCAGGCAAGCCAGAGTCTGAGCTTATATTTTCCACCTTCTCCTGCTTTGTCGTCGCCTGCCCAATTTTGCTAAGGATTAGCGCTAAAAAGAAGAAAAAAGAAAAAGAAACGAAAAAGAAACGAAAAGGCGTAAAGGCCTGTTTCACCACTTCAACAAAAAGGACTCGTCTGCGAATCCATCGCAGTATTCTTGATCTCTGCCTCGATTATCGTGCGTTACTCTTCGTCGAATCACTCGCCATGTCGGACGACCACGAGTTGCACTCAAATGGCTTCAGCGGTCATACCCATCCCATCGAACGATCCGATTCCTCCGTGTCAACAACCACGTCCGAGAACAACGATATCGAGAACAACGCGCCCGGACCTGTGATTCACCACCCGATTCCCACGCGGCCACGACTTCCCAGTCGGAAAAGCAGCGGCCCTCTGGCTGTTCCTCGTGACAGCTTGGATGTTGGGCCAAACGACTCGCATTTCGGTCCCGACGATGTCCGAGCCATGAGTCCCCGACGAACTAGTGACGATATCGATAGGATGGGCAAAGAAGCCAGAGAAGAACTGCAAAGGTAATTCTCACTCTGCTTTCACATTGTCGTGCCATCTGGCGACCTCTCTTTGCTATCCCTCTCCTTTCTTTTTTTTTTTTTTTTTGTGATGGAGAAAAAAGAAAACACACAGCTGACTGAAAT
This sequence comes from Claviceps maximensis, assembly GCA_018360255.1. Lineage (NCBI taxonomy): Eukaryota > Fungi > Ascomycota > Sordariomycetes > Hypocreales > Clavicipitaceae > Claviceps > Claviceps maximensis. The sequence goes on from SRPZ01000450.1 coordinate 4,638, forward strand.
GTAGGCACGCAAAGCTCCTTCAAGAATCCCTCATTGCCATCTTCAACCGTATCGAGGCGGTCAGGCAGGAGCATGACAAACTTGACAGCAACAACAAATTTCTTCAAAAATACATTGGCGACCTCATGAGCACTACCAAAATCACCGCAACTGGCGGCCGCGGAAACAAATAATGGCCACCTGGCGGATTGTGTGTCGTCACACTAGTCAGCTTTCAGAAGTGGCGGAAAGGACGAACGGCTTCGAGCGATTACGCCTCAGCGGCTTAAGAGTGTCGCAAATTTTATGTTTTTTTTTGCCATTTCCCCTCATTATTTGGCGCAACTTCTGCGGAGGTGAAGCATTGCGAGCGCGTTTTGCAGCCACAACGAATCATTTTCTCCCCCCCAAATCAAAATCAAGCACACCATGCGGCATAGCACGAAACTACGAAGCGCGCCGCGCCATCCACTCTGCGACGGCATTTTGGATCCCGGCTTTTCCGACTGTCCTCTTTACTGGCAATATACCCCTAGCCCCAGAGAAAGGGGCGCTCATCTTCATTACACCCTTCCTTTCTACCATTTGAAGCACTGAGCTCGACTTAAAGACATGCTACTTTTACACTGCGAGCCTTATTGTTTGCTTTTTCGTCTCTGCTGGTGGGAGGGGCACACACAGACCATTCGGCTTGATTGCACACAGACCACATCACGGTCGAGCACTTGCAACACGAGCACGCAACTAATCGCGATTATGAATCCGGGAATATGCAGGCCATTCATATGGTGCCCTCAGCATCGTGCTCCTGCTACCGGTATTTTTAACAAAATTTGTTCTGTCAGTCGTGGCTCAACAAATGCAAATTCTCACCTCGACAGTGACTCTGGGCTCAGGGACAAGAGTCCGAACGTATACATTTGGGCGTTTTAGGAGAAATGGGGACGCGCGCCGGCGCGCATTTTGTCACAGTTTTCTTTTTATTCTGATTCTTGTTCTCCTTTTTTCGCCGTTTTTTCCTACTTTCCTTGTCTGGTTTCGAGCATCTGTAAGCGTTTTTAGAAAGGTCAGTGGAGTAAGAGATTTTGCGCCAGGACAGGGTACAGGATCCGACCCAGAGTTTTGTAGGCATCGCTGCTCACAGCACGTCACATGTCCTGGATGCTACGGATGATCAATCTCTTGTCGTTGTCTTGTATTGTTGCGTCCTTTTTTTTTCAGTTTTTCATGTCCTTTTGAAACCCTTGTCCTTGCACCGGAGTAGTAGCAGAAGCAGCGGCGGCAGGTCTGCTGGATAATGGCGACGATTCCATGGACATCCGAGATGTTGAAACAACCTTGGTCATGGTACCAATATCAATAGCCACCAGTATATTTCTCCTATCGCCTTCTCATCACCATGAAGATCATTTGTTATCACCTACTCCATTGCGCACTCACTCCAAGATTGTTGACCTGTGCCAGATGAATCAAAGTAAAAGTAGAACATAAGATAGATACACTTTTTGTATATTTTTTCTTTTGCTACTTTCCTTCTTTCCAAATCTCCTTCGACGTCGGCTCGTGGTTTTGTGCGTCGCTGTAAAGACATGGGTCAAGACATATCTACTCGCATTCTAAACATGTACATTTTGTCTCAGTTATGCCGTCAAGCGGCGCCTGGCCATAGAGGCAGAAATTGCCGAACACCTCGGCATGCGAATTTCGGTGCAGTGTCGAATCTGCCTGGCACCGTGTTGCGTTGCGATTTAGCTACAGCTTTCAACGAGGCGTTCTTGAATATTGCGGGAAGCGAAATTTAACTTGAACACGTCCTTGCTTGTCGCAGATGTAATTCTATATACCCGATGCCTTTTACCTAGATGCATTATACTAGATGCCTATTATATCCGATGGCCTTTATACTAGATGTCTATTGTACTAGATGCCTATTATACGATACCTATACTAGATACCCATCTATTCAGGATACCTCTCAACTCGCAACAGCTATCGTCCTCAATCAGATCAAAAGAACGCTATACACACAACTACTCTCGCAAGACTACGAATCGACTGTTTTACTTCCATCCTGCTATAGCCATGGTTCCTCGATGGAGTCTACCCGTGCCGCCGTCAGCCTCGATCCTTGTCAAGATGGGGGATCAGAGGCCCTGCGCGTGGACAACGGCTGGAATTATTTCTTTCTTTCTTTCTTTCTTTGGATTTCATTTAATGTAGTTTTATTTTATTTTGTATGTTAATTTATTTTATGGATTCTATCTTTATGTGTTGATTTATTTTATTTATTTTAGTTTATTTGTTATTTTCTTTTATTTACCACCCGCCTCCCGAAAAATAAAGTTAAGGTCCATGCCCATATACAGGCATCCCCCAGGGCCTGGACCCTTTATTCAAGGTCGCATTCCCACTTGTGACATAAACGGTCTTTACAGATATATCTATGTCAATCTACTCTAAACTCCTATGCTATGACCCTCCCCCTCCGTCGTCCCAAGCTCTCGCTCTCCAGTACAAGGGGCCCCCCTCCCGGCCCGCTGGCATCCAGACTCACCGTCACGCTCCGCTTCTCGCTCACCACCCTGACTGTCTCGCCTACATTCTTCCAATCCAATTCGCATGACATCACCGTCCCAGATCCGCCGCCCCCGCCGCCCTTATCCTCTGTTCGCGGTAGCGATGGCGGCTGCGACGGTACCTCTTTGATCTCGACAGTCGGATACGGCAAGTGTCCTTCTTTCTGTGGGATGAGGAGCAGCGGCATCTCCGTCTCAGTCTCCCTCGTCGACGACATGACGGCCGGGGTTTCTCCGCCCGGGATGACAAAGTGCCCTCTTCGACGACCGCCCAGGAGCCATGAATCCGGTGGAGCCGTCACTTCGTAGCTGAATTCCTGGTCTTGGCGCGGCAAGCCGTCCGTGTCCCAGATTCGAGTCCACTTGAGGTGCAACGTCGCAGGGAGCACCTGGTTGACGATGGCTGTGCCGCCACCTTCAAAGTCGTCGAGTGCCGACGGCTCAATGCGAATGTCTGCTGTGTGGACGATAGAAAGGCACGGAACCTCGACGGGGATGGTGATGGAGCAGGCATTCTCCCACGAAATTGGTGACGGCGTCGTCGATCCTGAAATGGGCATGCAAGGATGTTGCTTTTGCCACGTATCCAAATATTCCGCTAGTTTCGTCGCCGCATCGTCCTTGGTGCCAGGGACGAGTCCGATGCCCCGAAAATGATGCGCCCAGGCAATGTCCTCGAGATACGCAGTCGTCACCTGACCAACAAGTGCTGCACGCTCCAGATCATGGGCTTGTAGGCCTCTCTTGGTCTCTTCCAGCACTCTTGCTGCCGTCATCATAGAATAGAGCTCGAGCGGCGTCTCCCTCAACCCGGCCATGACGGATTGCTGAATCAGCTCCTCAACCTCTCTTTGTAAAACACTGTAGTATAGCCTGAGTCTCAACGTTCTGCTGCTGCTGCTGCCGCCCGCTGCTCTTGCCTGCACTTTGGCACCTGCCTTGCGTGTTATTTTATAAAGCAAGGCCGCTTGCTGCTTGGGGAATATCATGACAGAATTGGCGGGGGCAAATCCGAATGAGGATCCAAAAAGCTCAGATTCCAGTAGCTCGCTCTTCAACAAACGCAGCGGACTGGACGATGCTGTTTCAATATTGAAGCGCGAAAATAGAGCATTATGCTTGAACACATCTTGCACATTGACCCCCACTGCGAGCGAAACCGGAATCAAGACAGACTTTGCAAGGTGGAACGTTTCGCCGGCCTCCGTCACATATGTCGCTTCCACTCGCACCGAAACGTCTCCTAGGTCCTGCTCGACAGAGTATGGAAATCGGACCGTGACGTGGGCATCAGGTGCTATTGAACCGAGAAAGACAGCCCCAGGCTCCGATGGCTTGACGAATGACGTCGATGACGACACATCCTCACCCTCGCCCACGAGTTTGGCTTCCGTCATCAACAGACGCAGGCCCCCTGTTGTCGAGCGAATGCGCACCTCGCAGCTCTTGAGCGCATTCCAACCAGGCGTTACAATCAAGTCCAGCGCGTTATTCTTGCCAAGGCTAATGTGCTTGCTGGAGGTGAGTTGGACATTGAGACCAGTCGCGCGTTGGAACAACGTCACGTCTGCATTTTTAAAAACGTCGCTCGTTCGTACCGGCAACTGGTTAGCATCCTGTTCGTGATGGATCAACAGATTGTTGGACGTTAGGGATAGCCGGGTAATACGGTAGCTTCCCGGTGTAACGGACTGCATTCTAGATTAGCAATTGTTTTTTGTTTCTTCCACCGCCCCTTATTCTTCCTCCGACTCCTCTTTTTGGCCAACTTTCTCATCAGGCCAACACAATCCGTCGACATTTTAAAGGGGGGGGGGGGGGGGGGGGGGGGCAACGTACATTTGTTTTGAACGAGATCGTGTTCTTGCCTGGCACAATGACAGACTCTCCCACAGCTTCAAAGTTGATTTCTCTGCAGGGCCCTCCGTCTATGCAGGTGATACTGAGCTTGGCAGCATCTAGCTTCATCTCTTCTGGCAGCAAGCTTCGCAAGGATATGGTCAGGGAGCAACTGTCGCTTCCATCGTGATATTCGGGCGAACCAACCAATTTGACGTCCATAAATAAATTGGACAGCGTCGCTTTCACTTCCGAGGGGAGCTCCCGGGTCAACGAAAATAGCCTCTGCGCAATTTCTCGGATTGGCGACGGGTCAGCCGCAGTCATCATGGGTGCTGATGAAGGCTTCCCCGTCGACGAATTCGAAGAAACCGCCGGCCTTTTACGCCGTTTCATTCTCTCGCTTGAACAAGACTTGATGAGCAGTGTGAGGGCTGCTCGGACATACTCGCTATTCATTTTGAGCTCCGCTAGACATGTGCAATACATGATGAGCATTGACAGTTCCAGATTGCTCCATCCGCTGATGCCGAAAAATGGAGTCGCCTGCAGGAACATGGATGTGGCAGCACTGTACTCTTTCAAGTGGACTTTCAGCACAGCCATGTCGGCCTCGCACACATGTTCAGCATGATGGTGACTGGCTACCTTGAAGTGAACCAGAGCTTTGTGAGTGAGGATTTCATACAGCCGATAGTAGTCTGTCGAATTGTCGAGAGCCGTTTTCAATATTTGATTCTCAATTCCCACGGCTGAACAAGTGATAGCCCGCGGCCCGTCGCCGGACTTGTCCTTTGTAATCGATGTGCTATTGTTGTCATCCAGGTCAATCTCCTCCATGCCATCGATGTCTGCATCGCCGCCGCCCAATGGCGCTTCACTCCATCCGTTACACCATCCTCGCGACTTTCCCAGCCCATCAAGAATACTTCTAGACACCAAGTACAGCTCAGCACGCTGCGCAGCGAGTTCTTCCAGGCCAACCTTGAGAAAGGATGAGCTCTGTGATTCCTGCTCTGCCGAGTTCAGCTGACGTCCAGGGCCGGGAAAGCTGTGTGAAGTCAGTGAGGCAGGCCGCGGAGGTGCTTGGGTGTGGAGTGAGGTTGTCCTCGCCGGGTGCATCGTCGTCTTGGGCTCGGGAATTGACGACCTGTTCTCGATCCCATCCCCACCAGTCAGCGTGGTCGGGGGGATAGGAAGGGCCTTTGTCGTCGTCTGAGCCAGGATCTGCTGAGCTACTGTGAAGGCGAACGACGCCGTTTGATTCCCCACAACCTCCAACAGCAAAGGATCCAGCTCCGTCTTTTTTTGTGCACCAGCTCCGGTGCCTTGGTTGGCGTCAGCCAATAAGGCAGAAGTAATGTCCTCGCGCATTACGCGAGAGATGGAGGGGATAAATTCGAGTGTTCGCCGACACACCTCAGAAAGCATAGCCAGGTTTTCTGCTGCGTCGTCGGTATTCATTGGCGGTGGTGCTGCCAACGGCGCGACTCCGTGAAGAATCGTTTTTTGTTGGTCTTTCAGCTTGGCCAAGAGCTCTTCCCTCGTCGCTGAGGCATTGCCCAGTCGCAGCAGCAATGCGACTTGTCTCGAAAACAAATAGCATCGAAAATCAAAGACAGACACTTGATTGGCGAGAATCATGTCACGGTACGGTTTCTTTGACGAGTTGATGGGAATGTCGTCGATCTGGTCGTCGGACGACTGTTGCCTCTGCAAGTCTTCGGCCTCATCATCGCTTGGGTTGCCCAGAAGCTCTGCTATTGACTTTTTGGCCGTGCGTTTCAGGTCTTCCGTGTATGAAAGCATGGCGCCTCCGTGCTTCTCGGGAGATCCGCTGGCCGCTTGTTCGCGGATCACCGTGTCGAGACCGACACCGAGTTCGTCGTACCCAACAAGAGCATCTTCGACAAGCCCGACATTCTCAAACCCTCGAGCCAATCCCTCTTTCAGGATGAAAAACGTGCAAAAGTTCCAGCCAGGCAAGCTTCGCTGGCTGTCTCTTTCTCTGATATCCTCCTCGTACTGCGTCACGCGCATGTCAAAGGAGGTCAGAATCAGGCTCTTGAGCTTGCCCATCAATTCGTTCCAGGCTATCTCGGCATCGTGTTCCGTCTCAGAGTAGCCAGTAGGCACCGCGGGGACAACTCTAGGTAGTTGATCGTATGGCACATCGTTGACGCCGATTCGGATCTGCGCAATGCGATCGGGCGCGCCTTTGCTTGACGGGTTGAAGTCGGACCGAAATTTCTCCAGCAAGGGAGTCGAACCAGTCCGCCATCGTGACGAGGTCAATGTCTTGTCGGCCGAAGACCCGTCTCCTGATTTGCTGCCAGTGCTGCGAGGTTGCGTCGCCGCGACGCTGTTGGGAATGACCACGTGCACAATGAGCCACTCAAAGGCATCGTGCTTCTCTTGGTTGCTAGCCTTTTTAGAGCTGCCAGTGCCGGTGTTGTTGCCGCCGCCGCCGCCGCCGCCGCTACCCGATGGAGAGGTCTGCACCTTGATCCATTCACGAATCTCGCTCCTCACCGTATTCTTGTATGAGTCGTTGTCGTCGCAGCGCACGAGTAGTACCTTGAGATAGGATGTGCTCCGGAGGCCAGGAATCTGATGACGGCGCAGAGTGCCAGGCGCAGGTCTTGCCGCAGGGATCTGCTTGTTGGGATTGTCGGACGAGCCATCGTTCCCGCCGACGTGCTGTGTTTGGAAGCCATCGTCCAGCGAGGCGCTCGTAGACGGCCTTTGTTTCGAGCTGCTCAACTCAGCCGATTCTGCTGCATCGCCTCGCACCAGGTTGACATGCAACGCATCGATGGAGCGCAGCGGCCCGACATGAGACTGCCAATGTAAGTTGCGTAGAGGAAGGCGGGGAATCAGGCCCGGAGCCAGGAGCCTGTAGACATTATGAGGATCGAAGTACTCGACTGTTTGCCAATGTTAGCAAAGCGTGAGATGGCAGGAGATGGGACAAAAGAAGAGCGAAAGAAAGAGAGACGAAAAAGGCTGCATCGGCAGATATACCTGTCACTTTTGACGTCGATGACTGCTGTTCCATGGCCAACACAAGTTGTTGTTGCCATTGGCATTGTACGTCGAATGGTCTGCAGAAGCGCGGTGGTCGAAGCCGGATCCACGAACAATGAGTCGGCCGCTCCTTGTTTCTGAGTCCTGTTTGTGGTGACGGCTGCTCTGGCTCCTTCCTCTTCTGCGTCTCCGCCGTCCAAGCGGTGAGGAGGAGCAGGATAAGCTCTCCTGCAGCAGTACGGCAGTGTGATTGGCCAGTTCCAGCCCCGCAGTAGCAGTTTGTCAGTGACAACACAACCAGGCTTCGAAGTCTACTATGAGGCGGGGGGGCGTGGCAGAATTGCGCGCGACCAGACTTATCTTGGCGGGGCCAAAGACGCCACTCAATCTGGTTCCTTGATTCAATCTCATGTCAACATTTTGTAAGTTCTGCTCACTCAGCTTCAAAGTACCTGGTTCAGGTAGCTAGCTACCTGGCCTAGTGGATTGTAGCTTCGCCGCAGAAACTTGCTACAAAAAAAAAAGAAAATATATAAAAAATATATAAAAATGTCCACCCTCCAGGCAGTCCGCTACTCCAGAGGCAAGCTTGAAGTTCTCGATCAGCTTCGCCTGCCCCATGAATTCCATTACGACGATGTGTCGACCCGCCAGGAAGCCTTTGACAGCATCGCCACCATGCGAGTCCGGGGCGCGCCCGCGATCGCTATAGTCGCCAGTTTGGGACTCGCCGTCGAGCTCTACAGGACACCCGTGGCAGGAAGCACCGCCCAAGAAGCCATTGCGCAAATCGACGAGGCCCTCGATTACCTCAAGCAGAGCCGTCCCACAGCCGTTGATCTCACCAACGCCATCAACCAGCTCAAATCGCGGATCCGATCTGCCGGGGATTCCAAGGAGGCCGTCGTGGAAGCATTCATCGCGGAAGCCGAGAAAATATTCGAGAAAGATGTCGAGACAAATCTTGCCATTGGTGACCACGGCGCCGAGTGGCTCAAGGCCCAAGTCGGCGCCGCCGCCGAAAACACCATATCCGTGGTGACGCATTGCAACACTGGATCTCTAGCTACGTCCGGCCACGGCACTGCACTGGGCATCATTCGCACACTGCGGGCGAACGGACAGCTTCGCCACGCCTTTTGCACGGAAACCAGACCCTACAACCAGGGCAGCCGTCTCACGGCGTTTGAGCTGGTGTATGAGGGGATCCCCAGCACGCTGATTACAGATTCCATGGCGGCATCATTGTTCCGCACCAAGAAGGCGGAGGAGAACATCACGGCTGTTATCGTCGGCGCGGATCGGGTGGTCCGCAACGGCGACACGGCCAACAAGATTGGTACCTATCAGCTGGCAGTGCTGGCCAGGCACCACGGCATCAAGTTTATGGTCGCAGCGCCGACCACCAGCATTGATTTGGAGACGGAGACGGGTGACGGTATCAAGATTGAGGAGAGAAAGGGACAAGAGTTGACGCAGATTACCGGCGCCGTCATCAAGGCTGACGGCAGTGTCGACGAGACGTCCAAGGTTCGTGTTGCCACGGCGGACCAGAGGATCAATGTATGGAATCCAGCATTTGATGTTACGCCGGCCGAATTAATTGATGCTGTTGTGACGGAAAAGGGCGTGGTGGAGAAGGGCGTGGATGGGAAATTTGACTTTAGCAAAATCATGCCGGAGCGATGGGCCCAGGCGGCTGGACAATAAAGGCTGTGGCCTTTATCTCTTTTTTTCTTTTTCACATTTGACTGGGCTTTTTAAAAAAAAGAAAAGAAAAAAAAGAAAAACTATTTGACACCGCACACACATATTATGGGGCGTGGCACGGGACTGCACGTCAAACAAGAAGATGAGATGAAATGACAATGCATATTGCGTGTATGTAAATATGTATGTATATATGGATATTTAAAACCCAACTTATTCGTCAGCGGGCGACTGTTTCAGGGCATGTAATATCAATTTTTTATACCCCTCAACAGCCTCCTCCAAGTCTGCGACTGTCAGGTTTTCTCTTGCACCGTGAGCCACCAAGATACTACCGGGACCATATAGGTATCTCGTATGATTGCCGGCCAGGATGGGAACATCTGTGCCATAGTTGACTGTGACTTTCTCGAAGCCTGCATCCAATATCAGTAGTCTACTCTCCAATAATTGCACTAGTTTTTTTTATTTTTTTTTTCTTATTTTTATTTTTTTTTTCAAAGGCCGAAGGAGGCGGGGAAAGGGGCGGGGGAAGGGGGCAGGGATAGACAAGGATGATGGAGAAAACCCACCCTGCACGTTGCAATTCGTCTCGACGACCCCGTAGCCATGCGAACACGTGAATTCAAAGGCATCCTTGTCCAGGTCGTCCAAGATGCTTTGCAACTTTGCCATGACGAGCTCGTGGCCAGTGGTCTCGGGACCGATGGCGACCCTCGCGGCAAACTTGACGGTGGCTTTCTCGGCGATGACATTGCCGGCGACGCCGCCATCGAATCGGCCGATGTTGAAGGTGGTGTTGCCGAACAGGTCTGAGCTGCCGAGATCGGTGTCGAGGATCCTGACCATGGCGCGGACCATGAGGTCGTTGGCGGATTTGCCGAGCCAGGGATATCCGCTGTGGCCGGGGATGCCCGTTGCGACAATGTCGCAGAACAATCCACCCTTGTGGCCGCACGCTAGCTTGTTCTCGGTGGGCTCGCCAAAGATGACGGCTTCGAAGGGGGAGAAGGCGTGTTTCCCGTCCCCGGCCCGCCGCCCCCCGTGGGAGAGGAGCGAGTCGCTGAAGACCTGCATGCCGTCGCCGGTGACCTCCTCGCCGACAACGAAGAGCAGCATAACGTCATCTGAGGGGAAGTCGTCGGCGCGATGCAGCTGATCCAGGGCGGTGATCATGGATGCGACGCTGCCTTTGGCGTCGACGGATCCTCGGCCTCTGATCATGGTATGCTTGGTGACTTGCCCGCTTTCGATAGCGTAGGGGATGTGAGGCGGCACGACGTCGATGTGACTGGATACCACGACCCTGGGCGAGGCCTCCCGGTGGTCTTGACGGCGTCTCCAGGCCAGGACGTTGAAGCGCTCTGTACCGTTGGCGTGGCCGGCGATGGCTGGGACGAGCTGCGTTTCGACATGGTAGCCGCGCTGCGTGAGGTAGTCGACGAGAAAGCGGCCGACGGCGTGTTCGTCTCCCGAGATGGAGGGGATCGAGACGAGCTGCCTATGCAGGTCGAGCAGCTCGTGGCGGTAGGACGGCGCCGCATCGTCGTCGTTGTGCTGGGCTGGCCAAGCGTGAAGCTGGTCGGAGCCGGTCACATGCAACGGGTGTTGAAGCCCGTGGCAGAAGACGGCTGGAACGAGGGCCAGCGCACAGGCGAGGGCCGACAGGGACAGCATGGTACGGTGGTTTTGGCGCTGTCAGTCGACACGATCCCAGCTACCTGGTATTTAGCCAGGCGTGTGTATGTATTTATGTATATGCAGGACGAGAAGTCCAGGCCGGGTTTGGGTTGGTGGTTGAATTCGCACATGTTTCATCGCCCACTCCCGCGCTAGACCTCAACAGTTCTGGCTCCCAGCCCAGCCACCCCGCAGCTGGCAGCAGGTGGCGGACCCACGTACGCGCGGGTGCTCCCACCCAGCCAGGCCAGCCCGCTCCGCTCCTCTAGTGGCCGCGGCACATGCACGCAATTCTCGTGAGTGTGTGTGCAGGCGCCGCACTACTTGCCATATCCAGCACGTGACAATGACGACAGTCTTCGCAGGAAAAAAAAAAAAGAAAAAAAGGAGAAACAAAAAATAAAAGATTGCTACTCATGCTCCGACCCTCCCACGCGGCAGACCCTCCGACTTGGCAGCTCGCCCGAAGGGGAGAGACACGTGCCGTGAATCCATCTGCACCATGCACACTTGGCTCTCAAAAGAGGCATAAACTGTATATTATAGATCAGGAAACCATGTTCCGTATGGAATCATATACTGCACGCACATGTACACAATACTACCATACATCTTATTATCATAGTCCGGCCTGGCTTATTATATCGGCAACGCTGGGGGTAGACCCAGACAGGAATGGGAGGAAAAGGTGGGAGGATGCATGTACTCGTCGACCTCCTTACATACATACATATGTACATATGTACGTATTGTTCCACTATAAAACTCAGCAAGTATGCGGGTGGTGCATACATATGTATGTATGTACGAGGAAAAGCGGCCTGCTGCCCGGATGACAGATGTCCAGCCTGTCCGGCTGCGATGCCGCCATGGTGCAGGGCTCACGCACGAATGAACCATGAAGTCCGATGTTGCTGTGGTATATCTGGCATAACGCGGCATGATGGGCTCATGGATGATATCTTCGGCTCCACCGCCCCTGGCCCGGCGCCAGGCCAGAATTGCTTGACGATATAAAAGCTGCGGTGCAGCGCTCTGCTGTCCGAATGTCTTGCCGTCCTCCTATGCTGCCTCGCGAGCCGCGGACAAGTTGCTGAGTCGCAGTCGAGCCATCTTCACTCTCACGAGCCATGTCACGATACATAGATAGGCTCCCCGAGCCGACCAGCAGGACGCCCGTCAAGGTCATTGTGGCCACCGCCAGCAGGTATCTCTCTCTCTCTCTCTCTCTCTCTCTCTCTCTCTCTCTCTCTCTCTCTCTCTCTCTCTCTCTCTCTCTCTCTCTCTCTCTCTCTCTCTTTCTCTCTTCTCTCTCTCTTTCTCTCTCTCTTCTCTCTCTCTTTCTCCCCTCCCCTCCCCTCCCTTCTGAGACACGCAGCGGCGATTCTTGAGCTCCTAACTCCTGGCGGGAAAAAAAATTGTCAGAACAGGAACGTACAGTATCTACGAGGCCATGAAGATTCTCGGATACAAGACATACCACATGGTTGAATGCTGCACGGAAGGCGGCCTCCCCCACATACAGATACTCACTGAAGCCATTCGCGCTGAACACAACCGCTTCTCTGGCATCAAACGCTACACCAAGACAGATTTTGACAAATGGCTCGCCGAGTATGAAGTATGTCCGTTTTATTCTGTTTTTTTTTTTATGTTATGTTTCTTTTTGGCCTCGAATATCTCTTCGGTGGTAGAAGCGGCGAGCCTCTTGGAATTTTAATTTTTTTTTTTTTCGTTGTTTTCTGATTTCCTTGGAAAATTCAAGTGCATCGTCGAAATTCCTTTTTTCCTCGGCTCCGAAATGATCAAGGCCTACGCCGACGATCCCAACGTCAAATTCATCCTCACGGATCGCGATGCCGACAAATGGGTCGATTCGTTCAACAACACTCTCGGAAGAGAAGCGAAGTCGTCCGCCGTCTTCCCCATGAATATACTCAAGCACTTTGACGGCTATCTAGGTGGAATTCTCGGCTGCAACTCGGCCATCTACGGGGCCGTTGCCGACGGCACTCTTCCGGGAGATGAGAACAATAGGGCGGCCGTGCGGCGCAACTACATCTCCTAGTAAGTATGCTCTTTTTTTGATTCAGCCGAGAGTGCAAGGGAATAAAAGAAATGAGAAGAGAGGGTAAATGGGAGGAGGGGGGGGGGGGGGGGGGGGGGG
>SRPZ01000451.1:0-17425 GCA_018360255.1 Claviceps maximensis
ATTATTATAATATAGCTAGTTTAGTTTATATACTTTCTTAGGGTTTAAATATATTATAAGCTATATTAATAAATATATTAAAAGTAAGTTAAGTTAAAGCTAAAGTAATAATACTTTACTTTTATAATATTAGTAATATTAATATAAAGTTATTCTTTTTAAAACTCTAAGCTTCTTTATATATAAATTATTTAAATTATTATTATATATAGTATAAAATTATACTATACTTTTATAGCCTTTAAAGAGTAAGTATATAGTATTACTAAGGTATTTATTATAAAATAATTAAAAAGTCTTTATATTATTACTAATACTTTTAAGGCTATACTATAAACCTTACTTAAAACTAAAGTAGCTATAGCCTTTATTAATTTATATTTTAATTTTTATTTACTTACTTTTTATAAAAAAATTAAGTTAAATAAAATAATAAAAAAAATCTATAGTGCTTATATAGTAATAGTAGCTTATCTTTATTAGTATTTATATAGCTACTATAAATACTTACTCTAATATAATAACTACTCTAATTATATATTATTTTTAAATTAATCTCTTAAATCTTTAAATAAATAATTACTTATATAAACTTTAGCCTTAAAATATAAAAAATAAATAATATAAAAATAGAACTAAAGTATATATATACTATAATTACTATAATTATATAGTAGCTAAGTATAAGCTAAATTTTATTACTATAGCTAAGATTATTAAACTTTATATAAGCTTAAGTAAGTATAAGTTCTCTATTTTTACTTAGTTATATACTAAGTATATTAGCTTAAATTTCTACCTTTATTATTATAATATCCCTAAAGTAAACTTATTATAATATTAATACTAAGCTAATAATAAAAACTATTATTATATTATTTTTAAATATAAAAAGTATAACTATCTTTATTTTATTATAATAAGCTTATTTTTACTTTAGAATTATTATAATATTTATATAATACTTAATTCTAAATAATTTATAATAACTTTTATAAAGTAGTTTTTTAAGACTAGCTACTTTTAATAGTTTTTACTAGTTTATATACTAAAAACTAAGTAAGTAAAAGATATTATAAAAATAATTATATAAAATATAAAAATAGTAGCTATACTAATATTAATATAGGGTTATAAGGGTTATATAAATAATAAATAATTATTAGAAGTAATTAATTTATTATAATAAAAATAAAACTATAAACCTATAGCTTTATATTATAGCTATAATAATATTACTATTACTTTATTATTTACTTTACCTTTTTTAACTTAATCTCTATTTCTTTATTAATATTATTATTATTAAGTTCTTTTACTCTTTATTACTTATAACTTATACTATTATTAATATTTTATACTAATACTATAATAATACTATAAGTAATTTATAAAATTTAGTTATTTTTCTTTAAGGTATTTATAATATATATAAGCTATAATAATATCTTAGTTTAAATAGCTAATATCTCTATATTATTACTACTATAAACTTATAATAATATACTTACTTTTTTAATTATACTAAGGGTTTTATTAATTCTATACTTTATTACTTTTTAAGTAATATTATATATAATTTCCTACTCTAAATTAGTACTATACTAATACTAACTTAGCTTTATATTATACTTATATTAATATTTTTCTCTATAGCTTTATAATTTTAATAATTAAGAATATTTTTTACTTTATTTTAATAAGTAAATAAATTATATAGCTATATATTAATTAGTTATTATAATAATATTAGTATAGACTTAACTTACCTTATAATATAGCTTTTTAGCTATAATATACTTATAGTAAAAACCTATAATACTTATACTAATTAGTAATAAAACTAAGGTAAGTTTATACTAAGCTTTTTACTTTAAGTATTATAATATAACTTATATATATTCTTAGTATAAGTAAAGTAAGAAGTATATAGCTAAGTATATATAGAACTAAGCTACTAGTAAATTAGTAATAGTATTAAATTAGTATAGAAGTAATACTTATACTCTTTTTATTAACTTAAGACTTATTTATTTTTTATAGTAATTTTTATAATATTATAATTTTTTTTATTTATTCTTTAGTATATTATTAAACTAAAGCTAATATAGTAATATAATAAAAAGGGAATTAAAAATATACTTATATTTATAAAAAGGTTATAAAAAAGAAAAAAAAAGAGATTTTTATTAAAAAAAAATAACCTTTTTATAATACTCCCTCTCTCTCTCTCTTTTTATATAATTATTAAGTAGCTATTAATAGTTTATATAGCTACTATAGTAATTACTATAGCTAGACCTTATAACTAACCCTAGGTTAGAACTATAGGGCCTTTATAATAGTAATATAATAACTAACTAAGCTACTTAGGCTTAAATAATCCTTACTTATACCTTAGGAAAATATTACTATATTTCTCTAGTAATACTAGCTATATTTAGCTAATAGTATACCTTTTTCTTATAATTAATACTAACTATAGGGCTTTAGTAGCCCTAGTATATAAATACTATAGTAATATATAGGTTTTTCTCTTTATACTAGGGTTTTTTCTATATAGTTTAAGTAGCTAAGGTACTAGATATTAGGCTAGTTAGTAGCCTATCTAGAGTATTAATATAATAATAATAATAATAATAAGCTTTATTTATTTAATTTAAAGCCCTAGAAATGCCCTAATTCCTAGAAAATCCTAAAATTAATAATAATTTTAGTAATTTAAATTAAGCTATAATTCTTATATTATTAAGAGATAGCTATATAAAAAAGCCTTAAAATACTATAATTTAGTAAAGAATTCCCTTAAAAGCCTATAATTTACTTATAAAGTAGTATTCTTAAAGTACTAAGATATAAAAAGGCTTCTTATACTCTTAGTTTTATACCTTAAATTTCTAAAATTATAAAAGTACTTTAGAGGCTTTTAATATAATATTTAATAATTTACTTACTAAACTAGCTATTTATAATATTTTAATAGTAAAAGTTAACTAAGTAAATTAGTATTTATAAGCATTAAAGTTAACTTTTTCTTAGTAAGCTAAAAAATAATATTTTTCTATAAAAACTAATAAAGCCTTAAAGGCCTTTATAAAGGTATTAAATTTATAATTTCTTATAGTAAATTTATTAAAAAAATAAAAAAATAAGAGTTTTATAGTAATAAAAGCTCTAAATTATATAGCTATTATTACTAAAAATTTAGTAAATAAGAATTCTAAAGAAAATAAGAATTCTTATTTTAAAAAGAAGAAAAAGAATAATTCTAAAGAAAATAAAAATAATTCTAATTTTTTAAGCCTAATTTTAATAAAAAAAAAAGTAAGCCTTAAAAGAAAAAATTACCTAAAAAAAAAGATAATTTCTAAAAAAGAGCTTTTATACTAGAAAATTTTAATTTAGCTAATAATATTATAGAACTTTATAATAATAATTCTAATACTAATAAAAATAAGGATTTTTCTAATTTTAGTAATAAATCTAAGTCTAAAAATAAAATATTTTTTAAAGCCTTTAATTTTAGCTATAAAGTTATAAAAAATACCTTACTTTATAATATAGGTTTTACTATATATTTAATAAACTCTAAGAATAATTTTATAAGCTATATACTTTATAAAAAAGGAGAATTTAAATCTATCTTTATTAATAATAAACTAATATACTTTAAAGGCTATAAAAATACTAGGTTTTTAGTTTTATATTAATAAAATCTAAATAAATATAGGCTTTTTACTCTAAAAAATGCTCTATATTTCTTAAGGCTTAATATAAATATAATTAGTAGCTTAAAGCACTACCTTTTTAGGGATTATATTAATAAAAATATATTATACTAAGCTAATAACTTTTATATTACCCTTTTAAATATAAGAAAAAATAGCTTCTCTTTAGAAATTAAGAAGTAAGAAACCTTTAAATTATACTTAAATTAAGTTAATAATAGTTACTATTCTTTAGATTATTTTAGCTACTAAATATAAAATAGAGTTTTTTACTTTATAAAAATATAGCTTTTTTTATAAAAGCTAACTTAAGCTAATAAAGTAAAAGAAATTATAGAGAATTTTAATAACTTTAAGAGCTTAAAATCTAATTTAGCCCCTTTTTTCTTAGTGCCTATAGCCTTTAGCTAAGTACCTTTTATAATTAAAAAGCTTACTAAAATTAGTAGTAACTTAGCTAATTATAGGCTATTAAATACTAAAAAACTTATTATAAAAGCTTTAAATAGCTTAGCTACTAAATAAGCTACTATAAAATTAATATTTTTTATAAAAAAAGTATTAATAGCTCTTTAAAAGGCCTATAGTTCTTAAGTAATTTAATAAGAAGCTAAGAAAAAAGGCTTTATAATTTTATAAAGCTTTAAGCTTATAAGTAATCTTATAAAAAGCCCTAAGCTCTTAGGTAATAAATCTATAAATTTAGGCCTAAAAAAGTACTAAAAGTTACTTAAATTAGTTAGAATTTAATATATTAAATTAGGGTATATTAGGCTTTTTTACTTAAAAAAACCTTTTTAATAACTAAAGAAATACTTAACTTATTTAAGGTTAAAAATAAGGATTTTAACTACTTAATATATAATTAAATAAAGATAATTAAAAAACCTTTTAAAAATCTAATTATAAATCCCTTTAAAGCTCTAAATAAACTAAAAAGAAATATAATAAAAATAAACTTTATACTCTATAATAAATACTTTATATATCTTATTTTAATAAATAAAAAAACTTAATATAAATAGTGTTTTTTAATGCTTAATAAAGAAAAAAATACTATATTTTTTATAATAAAAGGATTTTTTAGGTTACTAAAATCTAATTTTAATACTTACTTTAAATATTTTTATTTTAATAAAGATAGAGAGATTAATTTTTAAAGCTAGAAATAGCTAGCTAAAAAAGAAATAAAATTTACTACTTTTTTCTTTTATATTTATAAGTAAAATAGCTTAGTAAAGTATTTTATCTAAGTTATTCTTAATAGACTATAGGCTACCCTATAGTAGTTAGGCTTACCCTTATATTTATAGAATTTTATAATTTCTACTATTATTAATTTAATTAATTTAACTATAAATTTTACTAAGCTATAAAGCTTAGTATAGTTACTTACCCTTAATTTAGAAAATTAAGTATTAGAGCCTAATTTTAGTGCTTTAAGAGCTATTAGCTTATACTATAAGGTCTTAATTTTACTAGAAAAAAGACCTAAAGCTTAGAAGCTAGCCCCTAAAATAATATCTAAAAAACTACTAGCTATATTAAGGTTTAAGATCTTTTTAGTGTATATTTCTTCTAAAAAAACTAGTAATTAAGACTAGCTTTATAAAAATTATAGAACCTATAGGCCCTATAAATCTAGGCCTTTTTAGGTATTTTATAGAAAATAACTCTTTAAAGAAAGATAAATTTTCTTATAAAAATCCCTTAAAACTCTTTATAAAAAGTAATTTCTTAAAGAAAGAAAGTAACTAAAATCTATTAAATATTAGTTTTCTTAATAAGGATTACTCTATAGCTTATAATTAGATAGTTAATATAAAGATTAGTTAATTTCTAGTCCCTAGAGAGCTAATATTAGCTAAAGAAGTTAATATAAATATAGCTAAAAATCTACTAAAAGAAATTAAAGAAAATCTAGATATTATAGATATTAATTTAGTAGCTTTAGTAAGAGAAATCTACTATAAGGCTTAGTAAAAAGCTAAAGAAAAACTAGCTAATTACCCTAAACCTAAGACCTAGAAGTAAGTAAATTCTAATTTAAAAAGAAAATACTAAATTAAGGCTAAATAAAGAAAATAATCCTTTAAAATATAAAGCTTAGCTAATAGCTAAGGGATTTATATAAATAAAAGGCTTAGATTATATAAATACCTTTACTACTACTAGTATTTCACTTAGTTAGTAAATTTTACTTAAAATAGCTATAAAGAAAAATTTAGAGATAAAGTAAGTAGACTTTATAGGTACTTTTCTTAATAATATACTAAAAAAGCTTATTTATATATAAATTCCTAAGGGATTTATAGAATTTATAGAGTAAAATCTATAGCTAAATAATTTAGCTAAAAAATATAGTTATAAAGCTTTTAAAAATTAGGTAATAATCCTATAAAAGTCACTTTATAGCCTAAAATAAAGCTTTAGGGAGTAGTAATAGACCTTAATAGCTATATTAAAAAATCTTAGATTTTTCCCCCTAATTTCTAACCTAGCTATATTTTAAAATCTAGCTATAAAGACTTTTATTATAACTTATATTAATAACTATTTACTAATAGAAAAAGATTTAGTATATATAAATAAGCTAAAATAAGATTTATATAAAGCCTACTTTATAGAAAATTAGGGCCTTATAGAATATTTCCTAGGGGTTTAGATTATAAAAAATTAAAAGAATCTAATTCTTAAAATATATTAAAAGCAATATATTTAAGAGGCATTATTTTAGTTTAAGCTAATTAATTATAAATCTATTAGAGTTCCTATATAGCTTAGATGCCTAAAAATATAGCTTACTAAGAAATTAGAAGCATTAGAAGCTAAGTAAATTAAGGAATATTAGAGCATTATTAGCACTATAATATACCTAATATTACTTACTAGACCTAATATTACTTTTATACTATAGTAGCTATTAATAGCACTTATAAGCCCGTATTTAGAGCACCTAAACGCTGCTAAAAACCTGCTAAAATACCTATTAGGCACGCAGAATTTAGCTATTTATTATAAGGGAAATCCTAATAATTGTTATGGTCTGGCCTAGAAGGTAACTGCTTTTTAGCAATAATAGAGTTATTATTAACTATAAGGGAAGAAGGCTTCTTCCCTTTACTAGTAAAACTTCTATTCTAATATATCTAGGTCTTTATATATACCCTAAGGTTATATAACCTACTACTACTATAGCTTTATTTAGGCTTTAGCCTAGATCTAAGTATTAAGCTTAAATTTATTATATAGCCCCTTTTCTACCTATATCCCTATATTAATTAATATTTAAGTTAAAATAGTAAAACCTTAAAACTTAATTTAAAACTATCTTAATCTATTACTACTATATATTTATATAGTTCTAATTTATAAAGTAATTTAGTATAAAATTTACTATTATAAGCCTTAGTGCTATAAATATATAGTTAGTAGTAAATTTAGTTATAAATATAGTTCTTAGTTCTCTCTCTAACTATATAACTATACTCTTTTACCCTTACTTATATATATAAAAATAACCTTATTTTATATAATTTCTATTCTTTTTTTCTTTCTTTATTATTATTAAAACCCTTATATTAGTAATATAATTCCTTTATTTAACCTAACTATCCCTATTTATATATATTTTACTAAGTAATAGCTATAACTAAGTTTAATACTATAATAACTTCTACTAAAAGCTAGTATATTATACCCTAATATTCTTAGTTACTATTATACTAACCTAATAATTTAGTAAATATATTAGTTATTATTAGTATCCCTTCTTCTCCTTTTAATCCCTTTAGCTCTAGCTATAAGGTTATAAGCTACTATAAAGTAATATTAGAGTTAAATAATAAGGAGTATACCTTAGTTATATAGAAGTATATAGAGTACTAGTTTTATTATAATTATACTATAAAAAATAGGTTCTTTTATTATAGCTATAATTCTTAAGCTTTTTATATAGTATATTAAGTAGTAAAGAGGCTTTATTTTTAAGAGAAGGAGATCTTTACTACCTACCTTACTATTTATTATACTATTTATAATATAAAGAATAAAATAAAGAAAAACTATATTATTAAAACTCTTACTATTTTTATTAATAGTAATAAAAAAGTAATAAAAGTTATTTTAATTTAAAACTTCTAGAACTATACTAAGTAGTTTACTAACTTATAAGCTACTATAGAGTAGTAGTTTATTATCTTAATACTTACCCCTAGCTTTATACTTACTACTACCTTTTATAAGATATTATACTATAATAAAGTAATTACTTTTAAACTATTTAGAGCTTATAGCTATAATAAAGGCACTATATAGTAGGAAGCTACTATTTACTATCTTTAATAGTAACTAAAGCTAGCCTATACTTATAATTAAAACCCTTATAGTTCTAAAAATTCCTAGTAAACCCCCCCCTAAGTTATTAAAGTTAGAGAAATAATAGCTAGTACCTAGCTAGTATTATTAAAGAGAATATATTAGTCTATAGTATTATTATATATTATATTTATTACCCCTTAAAATAAGGTTAAAAGAATATTTCTTACTATTTACTATAGTTTATTATATATAAGGGAATTACCTTATTATAACTTAAATTATACTAATACCTCTATATTAAGAAAGTTTTCTAGTAGCTTCTATATTAGCTATATATATTCTACTTATTTAACTAATATATTATATTACTACCTATACCTATAGGTATTCTTAGCTATAAGAATTTCTTTTATAATAAACTTAATAAGCTTAGAGTTAGAGTTAGAAAGAAAAAGCTATAGCTTTAGTTAAGAGTCTAATAGAATTTATAAAGGTAATAAGTCCTTAGAAGCCTACTTTATAAGGTTAATATAAAAAACTAGGTATATAATTAAACTAAATTAATATTAAAACTATAAAGCGCTATATAGGCTAATAATTCTATTATAAATAAGAATTTATTATTAAGTATAAGTTAATAAGTAAGTAAGTAGTTAAACTAATTAAACTATAAAAAGGCTATAATTATATAACAAATAGCCTATACCTTTTAGTTAATATATTTAGTACTACTATTAGTCTATAAATAATATACTATTAATAGTAAATACTATACCCTAGTAAGATTATATAAAAATAACTAAAATTTACTTACTTAATTTAAGCCTTAGTTTAATATAATTTAGAAGGGAAAGCTATAA
The DNA here is from genome assembly GCA_018360255.1 of Claviceps maximensis. Taxonomy (NCBI): domain Eukaryota; kingdom Fungi; phylum Ascomycota; class Sordariomycetes; order Hypocreales; family Clavicipitaceae; genus Claviceps; species Claviceps maximensis. The sequence continues at coordinate 8,909 of SRPZ01000451.1, forward strand.
AACTACTACTAATAGTAAAGAAAATATTTAGTATAAGCTAAAGTATTTATACTTATTATTATCTCTAGCTAAATATACTTAGAGAGCTAGTTAATAATTACTATAAAGTATTTAGGCCTTATCTTATCTTTTATTAATAAATTAGTTATAAAGTCTATAAATATCTAAGACTAGTATTTATTTAGGGCTAGAATTAGTTAAAGTAAGCCCTACTATAGGCATTAGCTCTTTTACCCCCTATAGTAATAATAATTATATATATAATAAGCTATATTAATAAGTATACTATTTTAATAGTACTTTTAATATAAGGCTTAAAAGGTAGTATTCTTTTCTAAGTAGCTAAGCATTAAAGAGTTATAAGAATATTAAATTAATTATATTATAAGTAACTTATACTTTAGTACTTAAAGATAGCTATAGAAAAAGAATACTCTATAAGTATTAGTTATATACTTAGTAATTTACTATTATAAAGTAATAGTATTAAAAAAGCTTCTTAAGCTATATATAATATTATTTAGCTTAGCCTAGTAAGACTTATTTAATACTATATCTTAATTCTATAAGTTAGCTATATAATTATTAATAAAAATATATTAGCCTAAAGGCATTACTCTTTACCCTAGTAATAATAATAAATTATATAATATAGAGTTCTTATACTTAGAGCTTAACTAGTGTTTTACTATATTAATAATATATAAAATTATTAAAAGCTAAAGAATATATTAAAAGAGTAAGGCCTTATTTTATATATTTTATTTCTATTAGAAAAGTATATTAGAATAAAAGGCTTATATCTCTAAATAGTAGTATAAGTAGTAATTTAATATAAATAAGAACTCTACCTATTATACTTACTATTTAAATATAGTTTATAATACTATAAAATACTCTAAGTTTTTATAGTTTATTAAAATTATATATAATTATACTACTTTATATAGCTTAGCTAACTATACTTTAAAGTAAAATACTATACTTAGTAACTCTTTATTATAAATAGTATAATTTTTCTTAGCTAGTATAAGGTAAGTAAAGTAATATATTATTAAGTAAAGAATACCCTTAGTATTTTACTATAAAAGGTAGCCTCTTAATACTTTATTTAATATATTAAACTTAACTATTATATTTTTAGTTAAAATTCTATTATATTAAAATAAAGTAAGAAATAAATATATTTTTTAGCTATTAAAAGGTAGCTTTATATTTATTTATTTATAAAAAAAGTATACCTTTCTTTATTAAAGCTAAGAGTAGTTTAGTAATTATAGTAAAGTTTAGTATAAATTTATAATAAAAGTTTATAAACCTAAAGAAACTTTATACTTCTTATATATATTTAGAGGATTCTTAATTATAAATAGTAATAATTTTTTTAAAATTAAGGTATAAGGCCTATTCTACCTAAATAATAAATTCTAGGTATTTAACCTTTTTTATTATAAAGCTATACTTTTTAATATTTAGGTTTAAACTAGCTTAGTATAGGCATTTAAGAACCTTTTATTTATAGAATATATAATTCTATTATAATTTACTTATATAAATAAGGATATTATTAAGGTAAGCTATAATATAGTTACTTAGTATATCTTTTAGTGCCTTATTAATATATTACTAAAAAGTTACTAAAGTATTAGCTAGGCTAAAAGAGTATACTAGTTACTTAAAGAGGCTAAACCTAGTATAGAAGGTAGTAAGGTACTTATCTCTCTTTATAATATATAAATTATAGAATACTACTTAAATATTAAGCTTTATAAACTAATATATATAGGCTAGAAAATATAGTATTTTTTTTATTAATAAAAGGGAGTAGTAGTTTTAATTTATAATTTTATTAAGGGTATAGTAGTTTATATAAAACTATTACCTTTCTTTTACTTTCTTTATTAAAAGTATTAATATTATAGCTAAAAAAGAGAAGGCTTTAATTTAGCCCTTATTTATAAGGTTAATAATTTATTTCTATATTTTTAGTAAGTAATTATATAGTATATTATAAAAAAGAGCCTATAAAAGCTTTTATATAGAGCTATTCTTATTTTACTATAGCTTAATATAATAATTTAATTTACCTTTATAAGGGAGTAAGGTATTAGCCTTAGCCTTATTAAAGAGGTTAATAAAGTTATATAGCTAGGGTAGAAGCTTAGATATAAGGTTATTAGTAGGTGCTAGGTTAGGTATTATTAATATTAATAAAATAGTATTAATTTCTTTTAGGCTTATAACTAAAAGCTATATTAATATCTTTATTTTCTTTACTTTATATATTAAGGTAGTATAAGTTAACCCTAAAATTATATATATTAGGTATACTACTATTCTTTAGTTAAATATATAGACCTATAGGTTACTCTATACTTCTTTAGTAAGTAACTATTCCTTTATATATAGTATTATATTATTTTAAGTAAGCTAAGGTAAACCTAAAATATAATTATATATAAGCCTTAAGATAATATAAGTAATAGCTAGAAATAACTAGCTATTAATATTTACCTAGAATTATATTATATATATAACCTATAGTGCTTAGCTAGAGTTATATAAAGATTATAGTATAACCTTAACTACTATTTAAACTAAATATAAATAGGGAAGAGTAATATATTAAAAGCTATACTTCTAGGTAATATATTTACTTATATTATATTATTATATTAATACTCTAGATAGGCTACTAACTAGCCTAATGTCTAGTACCTTAGCTACTTAAACTATATAGAAAAAACCCTAATATAGGGGGGAAAACCTATATACTATTATAGTATTTATATACTAAGGCTACTAAGGCCTTATAGTTAATATTAATTATAAAAAAAAGGTATACTATAGCTAAAAAGCTATATTATAAGGTAAGTTAAGTTTAAGCTAGTGCTATTATATTAGCTAATTAATATATAGCTATATAATTTATTTACTTATTAAAATAAAGTAAAAAATATTCTTAATTACTAAAATTATAAAGCTATAGAGAAGGATATTAATATAAGTATAATATAGAACTAAGTTAGTATTAATATAGTGCTAATTTAGAGTAGGAGACTATATATAATACTACTTAGAAGGTAGTAAAGTATAGAATTAATAAAACCCCTAGTATAATTAAAAAAGTGGGCGCATTATTACAGGTCTATAGCGGCAGTAATATAGAGACGTTAGCTATCTAGATTTAAAGTAGGAGACTATGTATAATGCTGCCTAGAAAGTAGCGAAGCGTAGAATTAATAAAACCCCTAGTATAATTAAAAAAGTAGGCGTATTATTATAGGTCTATAGCAGTAGTAATATAAAGATATTAGCTATTAAGACTAAAATACTACTATAGCTTATATATATTATAAATACCTTAGAGAAGAATAACTAAATTCTATAGGTTACCTATAGTATTATAGTAGTATTAGTATAGAATGCTAATAATAGTATAAGTTATAAGTAATAAAGAGTAGAAGAACTAAATAATAATAATATTAATAAAAAATAAGGGCTAAGTTAGAGAAAATAAAGTAAATAATAAAGTAGTAATAATATTACTATAGTTATAATATAAAGCTATAGGTTTATAGTTTTATTTTTATTATAATAAATTAATTACTCTTAATACTTACTTATTATTTATATAACTACTATAACCTTATATTAGTATTAGTATAGTTACTACCCTTATACCTTATATAATTATTTTTATAATATTTTTTACTTATTTAGTTTTTAGTATATAAGCTAATAAAAACTACTAAAAATAGCTAGTCTTAAGAAACTACTTTATAAGAATTACTATAGTTTATTTAGAATTAAGTACTATATAAATATTATAGTAGTTTTAAAGTAAAAATAAGCTTATTATAATAAAATAAAAATAGTTATACTTTTTATATTTAAAAATAATATAATAAAGGTTTTTATTATTAGCTTAGTATTAGTATTATAGTAAGTTTACTTTAGGGATATTATAATAATAAAGGTAGAAATTTAAGCTAATATACTTAGTATATAATTAAGTAAAGGTAAAGAACTTATACTTATTTAAGCCTATATAAAGTTTAATAATCTTAGCTATAGTAGTAAAATTTAGCTTATACTTAGCTACTATATAATTATAATAGTTATAGTATATATATACTTTAGTTTTATTTTTATATTATTTATTTTTCTATTTTAAGGCTAAGACTTATATAGATAATTATTTATTTAGGGGTTTAAAGGGTTAGTTTAAAAATAGTATATAATTAAGGTAATTATTATATTAAAGTAAATATTTATAGTAGCTATATAAGTATTAGTAAAGGTAAGCTACTATTACTATATAAATACTATAAATTCTCTTTACTATTTTACTTAACTTAATTCTTTTATAAAAAGTAAGTAAATAAAAATTAAGGTATAGATTAATAAAGATAATAGCTACTTTAATTTTAAGTAAGGTTTATAGTATAGCCTTAAAGATATTAATAATAATATAAAGACTTTTTAATTATTTTATAATAAATACCTTAGTAATATTATATACTTACTCTTTAAGAGCTATAAAAATATAGTATAATTTTATACTATATATAATAATAATTTAAATAATTTATATATAAAGAAGCTTAAAGTTTTAAAGAGAGTAACTCTATATTAATATTATTAATACTATAAGGGTAAGGCACTATTATTTTAGCTTTAATTTAACTTACTTTTAGTATATTTATTAATATAGCTTATAGTATATTTAAATCTTTAGAAAGTATATAAACTAAACTAGCTATATTATAGTAATACTAAGTTAAACTAAAGTTATAATAGCTATATATTATTTTATAAAATGTATTAGCTTACTTTTTTAGAAATAAAACTTAAAACTTAACTTTTAAAACTATTTTTAATAAATACTTTATACTACCTTAAGTTATTACTATATTTCCTTTACTATATAGCTATATATAAGTATATTAGTATTATTAAAGAATTTAAAAATAAGTATAAAGTATACTATAATAAGCTTTTTATATAGTAATATAATATAAAAAAGAAAAAAAATAGGGAATATAAGTAATTCTTATAAAACCCTTATAGTAATAAATAAGGCCTTTATTATTTAATTATTAAAAAAAAGATATATTATATAATTAATAATAAAGGTATAGATTTATACTATTATTTAAGTAAATATACTAGCTTTAAGTATAATATAAGTAAGTTATTAATAATAAACTATATTAAAAGTAGCTAATATATTTAGTTAAAGTAATAAAGTAATATTATTATAGTACTATACTATATATATAGCCTCTATAAGTATATTAAGTATAACCTTAGTAAAATAATTTATTTAGTTATTTATTTATATATTTAGTAATATATTTTCCTCTTTAATTATATTAATAAGCTATATTATTACTATTACTTTAAGTACTTTTTTAATTATATTAAAGAGAGAAATAGACTATTATACTTCTATATATTACTATTTTTCTAAAATCTTACTTAGTTTATAAAAAATAACTATCTTAGCTTATTAAAATAAGCTTAAATAATAACTAATATAGTAATATATATTAAAAAAATAAGTAAGAATATTAGCTAAGGGTTTACTATAAACTTTAAAAAATTTAATAAAAAGTTTATTAAAGCTTAGTGCTTTTTAATTAAAAAGGCCCTTAATAATACTTTAAATTTTATTAGTATTAAAGTAGTTTTTTAGTAAAAATACTATAGTATTAAGCTAATAAGAGATATTATTTAAAATATTATTAGTTTAAGCCTAAGAGAATAAAAAAAAGCATTTTACTAAGGTAATTACTTTATTAATATAGCTATAGCTTATAGTTATAATAAGGCTTTTTTCTTTAAAAAAAATAAAATATACTATTATTTTAATAATAATTTATTATAAAGCTAAGCTTAGTACTTAAGTTTTTAAAGATTATTATATTTAGTTATTATAGTATTAAAAGTAGTTTATTATATACTTTAGTATTTATTATAAATAACTTAGGCTTAGGTTTTCTTTATTTTAGTAATAATATACTAGTTTTTATTTATATAAAATACTTATTATTAATACTATACTTTTTTTACTTTAAGAATTACTTCTTTTATATATTAATTTTACTATAGGTTTTACTTAAAGCTATTTCTAAGCTACCTTAATATTATAAGCTTTATAATAATATAAAGTTTATTTATAAGCTACTTTATATAGTTCTTAATTTTACTTAAAGTACTTAAGGAAATATAAATAGTATTTAATTAAAGTTAGTATATAGCCTTAGTAGTAATAAGGTAGTTCTTTATAAATAGCTAATTAAAGTAAGCTATATAGTTAGGCTTAAAGTACTTACTAAAGCTAATATAAATTAGCTATAGTATATAGTTTAACTTTATAATAAAAAGGCTATTTAGAAACTTAATAAGTATATTTATAGTTATTTATATATAGTTAATAATACTATTTCTATAGCTTTATAAATATTAAGTAACTTTACTTTAAAAAGTAATAATACTAAGCTATTATTACTTTATTATTATAAGTAATAAATTACTTCCTACTAAAGTATATTTATATTAATTCTATAGTAAATAATATTAGTTAAAGTCCTTAATAAAAATACTATTTTTATATACTAATACTACTATAAACTTAATAAAAAGTATAGTTTAGTTAGGTTTATATAAAGAAAAGTAAATAAAGTATATATTAAATTTAGTAATACTTACTATATATTAATTAGTACTAATTTAAGTTAACTATAATATAGGTTTATATTAGTAATTAATATATATAGCTATATAGCTACTTTATATTATAAGTTAAAACTTACTAAAACTAGAGTTAAAAGGCTAGTCTTTAAGAAAGCTAGGCTTCTAAATTACTATTATATTAATCTTAGGCTAGAATTTTAATACTATATATATAAGATAGGTTTTTTACTATATATTCTAGTATATAACCTTAATTATATATATTAAATTATTTATTAAATTAAGCTTAGTATATTTAATTCTAAGGTAAAAATAGTATAATAACTAAGGTATATTTTTATAGTTTTATAAAAATATTATATAAATTCTAGCTAAGAGTTTAAAAGTTAGTTTTAAAAATAATTAATATACTTCTATAGTAAGGCCTTTTTAAATAATAAATTACTTACCTTATATTTATAATTATAACTATAGCTACTTACTTTATATTATTTATTTATTTTAAAAAAAAAAGAAATAGTAAATACTTAAAGCTAGCTTAAGTATATAGCTTTTATATAATTTTACTAATTATTAGCTATACTATAGCTTTTTAACTAAGCTAAGTATAACTTTAAATAATTAATATAGTATTTCTATACTAAGCCTATAAGGGCTAAATATAAGAATTCTTTATTCTTATAATATCTAGCTATATAGTAACTATAGTATAGTATTATATTATAATATATAGCTATATAGCTAAACTTAAAGTATTTATAGTACTAATAAAGGTAAAGGGTATTATTATAAAGCTTAGCTTTAAATATTTTAGCCTTATAAATAATACTAATATAGTATAGCTTATTAGCTATATTAACTCTATTAATACTAATAATTAAAGATACTTAAGTAAAGATATTATAAAGCTTTTATACTATAATCTTTATAAGGCTAGTATTATTAGCTATAATAATATTTTAAAAAATAGCTTTAGTAGCTTAGTTCTATATATAATAAATAAAAAAGCCCTTAATAATAATACTAAAGATATAGTAATTTAGTATTACTTTTAGCTTAAAAATAGTCTAAACCTAAGTAGTATTTTTAATATAAGGTTTAGCTATATTTTAGAAAGTAATTATAATATTACTACTATAGAAATACTTTATAGCTATAGTAATATTAAATTCTATAGCTTAGTTAATAATATAAATAATTTCTTTAAGGAAGTAGCTTTAAGCTACTTTTATAATAGTATTACTTTTAACTATAGTTTTATAGTAAACTTTAAATAGTATTACTATAGTAATAATATAGCTAAAGATAAGAGTTATTTAAATAGTTTTCTTAGCTATAATAATAGCCTAGCTTAGTGCTAAGCTATTACTAATAAAAAGTACTTTCTTAATAATATACTTAATTATTTCTTTAAAATTTCTTATAGTAATTAATTTATTAAGTAATAGTTAAAAAGAAGGTAAAAGGGAAAATAAAGGCACTAAGGTATTATATTAGCTATATATTTTAGCTATATTATTTATATAAAGAATAATTTACTATACTTTCTTTAGTATAATATTTAAAACTAGTTTAGCTAATTTATTATATTTAGTTTATAGGTAGTTTAGAACTTTATTATATACTATATATAATATAGATTTAATATAGCTATTTATTATAAAGCCTTTTTAGCTAATAAGTAAGTAATATATACTCTATATAAGGCTATACTTATTAGTATTAATATTTATTAGTATTACTATATTTACTATACCTATACTTTAGCTATAATATACTATTAAAGTATAAAGTAAATAGATATAATAATTATTT
>SRPZ01000452.1:0-17351 GCA_018360255.1 Claviceps maximensis
TGAATACCCAAGCATACTGCCATATCATTGAAACTACACACACACACACACACACACAGTTTCGCGAGAAGAACAGCGTGGACGACGGCCGGCCGGCCCAGCCAAGTTGCGGGTTTTGCGATGAGACCACGCAAGCAGACGAGGCCACCGAATCTCAGTCCTTTCCTACTCCTCCCCCGAACTCTCCTAGACTGACTGATCTTGTAGAGAGACGGGACGGAAAAAAAAAGTCAGAGGACCGGACGTTTTAGCTGCATGCAGGGTGTTGTACTATTGATGGACGCCGTTGCAGCTTCAGTTGTTGAAGGGAATTGTTAAATGGCACCCCTCGTTTTATAACTCCACACCCCTGCTGTGGCACAGCCGTGAAAACCTCTTCTTTACTGCATTTTTTGCTACCTTTTATAATTATCAAAAGAGGGATGCCATTTAATAGTTCCCAAAAAAACACAGGCTAATTTGGTGTTTGGTGGAAGGGGGGGGGGGGGGGGGGGGCGGGATGCTGATGTGGATTCCGTATCCGTGTTCATGCCAAGCAATGCATGAATTGCATGTATGTATATTGCATATTGGCACGTCGGGGGTACTCGAGTGCCGTTTTATTAAATAAAGAAGTGAAGACTAGGCACGTATACTTGCTTGGCATGACGGAGACATGGCGACACGAACAGATACGAGTACCTAATACCCACGTAATAGAAGGTTAGACATGGCCAGAAATGACAGCATCAGAGGAGGGCAAAAAAAAAGCATCATGGAAACATGCGTCAGTAATGGAAAGAAGGCAGAGCGGACATGCATCACCAGTTGTTACATATCAAACAATACATGCATAATTGATTTTCCGCAAATGTTTTTTTTTTTGCCCATTTATCAGTCGGGCGCGGGTCTTGTAATTTAATTCATTAAGAATGTACGTACCTATTTGCCTAGATACCTATCTAGACAAATAGGTTCGTATATAAAAAAGCATTATAAACAGTTGAAGAAGAGAATGATTTGCCTTGTCCGTTTTAGGCTTAGCAGCCGCTGCATGAATTTCTGCGCAACTCCCCCGTCGCCCATGGACGGGGACGCCTGGACGGGCGGCGTCTGGTTCGCCAGCTCGCGCCGGGATCATCGAGCGGCTGGGCGGCACAGAACCGGCATGGCAAGCCAAGGGCAAGCCAAGGGCAAGCCAAGGGCAAGCCAAGGGCAAGCCAAGGGCAAATAAGCGAACCGACCAGACGACCAGACAACATGCGTCAATGATGCAAGGCAAGCGCCCAACACCAGACGGCACGGCACACAGCCGGCATATGGACCAGATGTTCCTTCCTTCCTTCCGACCGCGACGCGACGGGTCGTGGCGGGAAGGCACACCTCACACACCACCTGACTTTTGACTGGTCCTCATGGGAAGGAGTGGGGGGAGGAAAGGGGGATAGTGAGTGATCCACGACACCGTACAAGCTTTGTTAGTGTTTATACATTCCATTTGCAAATTCAATCAATCTACAACCATGTCATCACGGGCAAGCAAGCGACGGTTTGAATGCAGACGCTGTCGAACAACAGGGAGACGATGAGTCGAAAAAAGAAGAACAGGCATAAGCGGTGGGAGAAGGCAAAAGGATACAATGGAAGAATATCCATTCCTCATGAGGGCATGTCGATCCCGTGTTCTGGTATCGGGACGACGCTTCCGGCCCAGTTCGTGCCGGTATTTGGCAGCAATCACTTACGGATTTGTCAACGCGCGCACGCACGCATTGGCAATAAATGTACGAGACAAGAAGAAGAAGAAGCAGATCGAAAGAACATGCGCTCCACGTTCAAGGCAGACACCATGTTCAACCATACCATGTACAGTGCACCCCTTGAATGATCTGACAACTATACTTGCAGGGAGCCTCGCCGGAGATTTTTTTTTTAGCTAATTAGAGTAAGGCCGGTTAAGCACACTAATCTATTTCGCCAACATCACGGGTGCTAGAGTGCTAGGTAGTGGGGGAAAGGAGAACGTAGGAGACGGCGGAGGAGAGAAGACCACCCCACTAGTGTATTAGTAAGATGCGTGATATGGTATTGAAAGTTTTTTCTTTTTAAAAATATATACATAAAGGTAAACATGAGATGAGGAGAAAAAAAAACAAGTCATGACAAAAAAAAACGCGCTCAAACCGGCTCAATGTGGCCAGAATTTCTGCTATTATGCGTATGGTCATGATGATCCACCCTCACGCTGTATGTGACTGTTTTTTTGATGGCGCCACCATTTTCGAGAATGGCCTCGCGACTGGCCGACTTGTCGACGGAGTGGAAGGCGCTCTTGTCGCTGCTGAATTCGCTGAGCTTGTAGTGCTGTCCGATGTGCGGGAGGTGACTGCTGCGGCGATGCTTGTTCTTGGAGGCGATGCCGGAGCCGCCAGAGTATTTGCTCTTGTAGTCCTTGGCCTTTTTCATGCAGACGGGTGCCAAGAAGGGGAGGGAGGAGACCATGTTCTGAGAGAGCGGGTGGGGTTAGAAAGAAATGATGATAGATCCTTGTCACAGGCAGACCCAGGTTTGGTTTGGTTGGGGGGGTAGGGGGGGGAGGCAGGGACACACACAGAGAGAGAGAGATAGACTTACGCCAACGTTAAACTCAATGGTCCCCCAAAGCACAAGCATGGTCGAGTTGCCGTCACCGTTTTGGATCCGGTCGATTTGCAGATAGCGGAGGATGGAGCAGAGCGTGGTGAAGAGGCCGAGCATAAAGATGGCAATGAGGCCAACCTTTTTCTCGACACGCACGTTGAGCTTGAGCAAGACGGGAACCGGCAGCACGGCCACGATGATGTCCGAGATGATGGTGACGACGGCGTAGCCGGTAAAGGACGGGCCGGGCTTGAGACAGGTCCCCGTCAGCCAGGGCTTCCAAGACTTTTCCACCGGGCTGCAGGCAAAGATGAGCGAGAGGGCGCAGCCGACATGTGCGAGCAGGACCATGGCGATGGTGGCACACACAATCATGCGGTACGTCTTGCGGTCCGTCCCCTGCAGCAGCCGCAGGTAGCTGATGAGGAGGGCAATCTTGAACAGGCTGATGCCGAGCTGGTAGATGGGCCGTCCGGCGAAGTTGACGCGCGCATAGTAGCTCACGTTTTCCTGTGGCCGCAGCTTGATGGGCAGGCCCAGGCCGTACTTGGTCTGCACGATGCAGAGGATCGAGTAGGTCAAGGCAAAGGCCGCCGAGAGCATGGCCACGTAGTCGTCCGCGGCGAGACCACGAGCCTTTGCTCTGATCCAGACCCGGCTCATGACGGTGGCCGTGGACAGCACCGACAGAACGATACACACCGCGAGGATGGCTGGCCATTCCGATTCGGCGTCCACCTCTGGGGTCGCATTGACGACCCAGCCCATGTTGGGGAAGGGGGAAAAGGAGAAACTGATGAACCAAGAGGTTTTGTTGTGTGTAGATGTGATTTGAGAACGACGATGATAAAAAAGAAGTAGGAAGACGAAGAAGAGAACGAATCAGACGTCGCTCAAAAGCCGATTGTACATATGTATGTATGTTATTTTTTTTTCTGTGGCTAACCGCATGAGCGCGGGAGATGGGAAGACCTCTGTCTGATTCTTGGCGCTCCGTGCCCCTTGGTGCTCCTTTCTGTTCTATTTATCTACTCTTCTTGTTCTTCTTGTTGTTGTTGTTATTGTGTTTTGGCGCAAATTGGAAAAAGACCAAAATGGCGTTTTCGGGGTATCGCTATGACTTCAGATCGTCGTCGTGGCTTGTAAACAATGGAGAATCACAACTAACGCACAACGCGCCGTCGAGAGAGGCGGAATAAGAAGGAATTTCGGGGTCGATCTCGGGCAAGCTGTCCCGGATTTATTTTTGGCCAGAAAAACTAAAGGAAGAAAAGGGCAAGCAACCGCTAAGAATTAGAAAGAGGGGGGGGACACAGAGGAGTGGCAAAAGGATGCAAAAGGCTAGCAAGAGGTTTAATAAAAAGAAAAAAAAAAAAAAGGGTAAATATTTCGTAAGAGAAAAGAAAAGAAAAGAAAAGAAGTGGAGGGGGGAGAGATAAAAAGAAAGAAAAGTAAAAAAAAGAGTATGTGAGAGTAAATGGAGATCTACTTTGTTCGTAATGAATGGCGTGGACTCGTGGAGATGGATAAAAGTTGCTTCATCTCATACAGTTGGAGAAAACTGCTTCACGGAGCAGAATAGAGTACACGTGGATTACAGCCCAACAGGTATTCTGTGTAGGTACATCAGGGGTGGAAGGGGTGCCAGGGGTGTCATGAAGGCCATGGTAGCTCTACTCATTTTAGCCTCCTCTGTGATGGTGCCGACAGTTTCGATGGTTTTAGATGGATCTGACAGATGCATGCATTGCCGTGCCGGGGCTATGCTCGCTCACCTACCCACCGGCTCACCCACCTGCTCACCCACTTGCTCACCCACTTGCTCACCCACTTGCTCACCCACTTCCTGCTCACTCTCCTGCTCACCCACTTCCTGCTCACTCTCCTGCTCACTCTCCTGCTCACTCACCTGCCCACTCACTCGAACAATCACTGCCGAGCGTGCCGAGGTCGTCGTGGCCAGTTGAGTGGTAGCGCTTCTTATTAGTCGGCTCTGGTCCGGTATCCCCAGTGCCTCCTTTCTCCTCATTCTCGTGCCAGGCACGCCGTCTTGACTAGCTTCGCTTCGTCGTGGCATGACAAAAACAGCCACGACCAACTCCAGAGCTGTCCACCAGACAAACGCCGCGGCAATCCGAGACATTGTCGAGGCATGGCAATGGGCTCAGCTTCGAGCGGCTCGAGAGCATCTATCTCGTGGTCAGCCTGCCGGCACATGGAGGCTTCTTCGGACATCACAGCACCGCGGCAGAACCGGACACGGCAGACAACACCAGACATGAAAGGTCATGGCAGACAGACCTGGAGCACATGGCCCGGATCCTGCCTCCAGTCCTTGATTGACCTCGGCAGCAATGAGTGTAAAGAGAGGCAATGGCCTGGTGGCCAGAAGTAAGCCGGCTCGGAATCCAGTGTCCAGTCAGTCCCTTTCGCAGTGGAGCGGCCTCGTGCAAAGCGCAAGGAGGCGTCGCAGGCGCGCCTTCCCGCTTTGCTCCTTCCTCCTTCCAGATGGTTTATATGCCACTTGCTAGCTTACCCGTCGATCCGGACTAGTGCTCGTTAGTAGAAATCAGGTAGGATGGCCAAGTTATGAATCTACCTAGCTACTTACCAAGGGAGATTCTGAGATGTGATGGCTACACGAAGGCAACTGGTAGGCACAGACATCGGCCCCGTTGACTGTGGAGAAAGCCATTCCGAGCCAAGAGAACCGGTCGTCTCTCGATCTAGCTCAAATTGCTCAAGTGGTTCCGTTGGCTCGGGTCGCTGCTCGATCGCCGTGGTCGATGCTATCAGCCGCTCATGAGCGACGGGTTGCGCGAACCTGCTAGATCCAGCCAGCCATCAACGCCCACGGAAAGCGTCTATTCTGGTCCGTTGTGTCACGTTATGGTGCCAGACTGTTGGAATCATCGAAATTGACAGCTCAGGAAGACGACGAGATGATGATCCGTAGCGCAATACACCCACCAATGTCCCCATCCCAAGGCACCTACACTTGTCTATTGCCTGGTGACGAAGCTGCTTAAACTGAAGGATATCGCGACTGGAAGTGGTCGGAAAGATTTTGCGTCACACATCGTATCACAATCACTTCCAATTTATGTCCGGCCGGTCAGAACGATGCCTTTGAGCTCCACGAGAACTCCACGGGATTGTTCCGACCGTATCACCCAGTAAGCGGCCCTGCTGAACAGGAGCTGCCGCGGTAGCAGACTGCGAAGCGTGGTATAATCGCCGATCAGAATGCAGAAGCCAGCAAGAGGATGCGACCGGCGGTGAATCGACTCATTATTTGATACTGGCCGTCTGACACCACATCACATCATGGTGAATAAATCAATTGGGTCCGCCTTTGGTGACTGCGGGACGTGTACGAAAGTATGGCGAACGTCAGAGAGAACAAGTTGTGTTAATGGAAGTTGAGGGTTTGTTTGCATCAAACTTTTATGACGAAAGGATGGACTTTTATGATGAAAGGATGGGGACTTCAAGGGAGCATTCTTTCCTGAAACAGCGGATGGTTGCTAATGGAGTTGGTGAAGCAAAAACAGAACGAGATGAATAAAAAAGCTTCTGAAAAGAGCGATGGTAGAATCGCCGGAAGCGCATTAAGCAGGAATACAAAAAAAAAAAAGGTACATGATAGCTCGGAAAATTGCTCTATCTTTTTTCTTTTTTCTTTTTTCTTTTTTCTTTTTTTTACCCCCGAAGGTATCACGAAAAGACAGCCGCAGGTGGGAAAGTCGTGTCCTCGTCGAGCGAGTCACACAAACATGACCAATACGCACCTTTGCAGGTACTCGATAAATTCGATCCCGATATGCCCTTTCGGTCTTTGCCAAGCCCACAGAAGCTGGTATTTTCTGTCCACGTCGCAAATACGTAATCCGCATCGAGCACCCTGTGACGACGTACTGCCGCGCTTCTTTCTTCTACGAGATGCGACGAGAAACCTGTTTCAAACAAGGATGTCATCTTTTGCATGACGAATCGCCGGTGGGGAGAAGGGGGATTTTTCTCAATGCCTGACTGGCCCCGGTCCAGATACCCGAGTTTGGTAAACACCGAAGGCACGTTGCGGATCCCTGCTGTCGTGTGCCCAGGAATTTTAGTACTTGCCGAGGTAAATTTGTTGCCCAAAGTACTATTCATCTGTGGTCACGTCCGTACCGATTCCCAAGTTGCTCAATGCTGGCGAGTGTAGGAGATGCCGTCTGCGTACAACCTGGTTCGTTTCCATATTGTCTTTTGAGCAGGCATGGCTGGCAAGATGCATGCAAAAGTCTTCCGTGGCCTGTAGATGCAACACGGAACATGAAGGAGCAGTGACAGCCTGATCAGATGTTTCTACCACCTAAATCAGTTGGTGCCTGGCAATGCATTAACGCAAAGTAACTGCGGCTCGTCGTCCGTTGCTTCATGGCCTGACAGACACGTGGGGCATGCTCGGTTTGAACCAATATTTGCTCAATTCATGGTTCGTGGGCTGTGTCTGTTTCTCCTGAAGCGCCAAGTCGTCCGTCGTGAGCTTGGCATTACCAGATCCGTCGCATGCATCACTGTCTTGATTCTTGATAATGGAATGGTCAGTTCCAGACAAGGTCCGTTGAGTAGGACCCAGGACTATGGCGGAGTCCCTTTGGGTCATGGATGTTTGAAGGTCGGCATGAAATATCAGAGGGGTCCACCGGCTGGCTGGATAAAAGTAGGTACAACTGCATGTAAGTAGTTGATGGCACCATTCGCTTGGCTCTGGCCGGACAAATAGCTTGAGTTCTCACCAACAACAATGGAAAGCCGATCTAAAACAATTCCGCGCGGAAACCAGCTTGCATCCACAATCATCTTGGACTTGGCTCTGATAGCCTTGGCCATCTGCTTGTTTGCGCAAGCGAGTCCCTTGCATCCAAGCTAGCGATGGTTTGGCTTGGAGGGCACAGGAGTCCGTAGTAGCGACGGGGCTTGTGCACTAGCATAGAGTCCGGCCGTGTTGTTGTCACCCATGATCTTGGTGGGTTGTGGGTTGTGGGTTGTGGTTTGTAGTTTGTAGTTTGTAGTTTGTAGTCTGTAGTCTGTAGTTTGTAGTTTGTAGTTTGTAGTTTGTGGTTTGTGGTTTGTGGTTTGTGGTTTGTGGTTTGTGGTTTGTGGTTGTGGTTGTGGCTGGTGGTTGATTGCTGATGACCGACGTTCAATGGCGAATGACTCGTGGCTCTGTGGAGGCACTTGCGCTAGGGCACCGCAAATGCAATTTTGTGACTTCGAAACTATGTTTCTACACGGGATTTTGATGGCAACTGCCATGGTGAAACACTCGCACAAAAAAAAAAGGTGTCTGGTCTGGTGTGTTCAAAGGTGCTGCTCCAAGCTAGTCCGGTCCTGACGGCTAATTGTGTCATCGCCAAGCCAACAACTCAGAGATGCTCGGCAGCTGTTGGCCCAAGTCCCATCATGTATTTATCAACTAATAGCGACGGCAACAGCTGACCAAGCCGTTCGGTCGAACATGAAATATGCATGTACAACCAGACCAAGCAGTCTGAGGCCCACTGATGTGTCCACCACTCTGACTCCAGCCAATCAGACAGGCGGCCGGAGTCTGGGGTTATCGGCGCCCCCCTTTCCTTCGATCTTAACGCGCATCCAATGCTTGCAGGGCAAGCTATGCTGCGTCGTCCCAAAATAATAGTGGCTGTCCAGTGTCTGTCCGCCACTGCCATGCAATGCAACCACCCCCACGCACATGTGAGACCTCCTCCTTCCTTCTCCTGCCTTCTTTAACATGAGACGGATGCCCACCTTGATTTCCGGACAATGTTGAATTGACGCTTCGTTTACCTGCCTAAGCAGAAGCGCCCTTTTTTTTTATTCGCTCTCATGCCTTGCTCGTCCTTGCTGCTATTTCCACGGGAGATTTTATGATCAAGTCGACGACCGTGAGCAGATTCAATTCACCCGTGACTTTTCCTGGGCCAGACCCGTCCCCACTTGAGGTCCCTGCGCGCGACCTTCCCACGGTGCTCAGTTCTTCGTTTCCTTCCATCGACGGTTTTCACCTTTTCTGCTGTCTGGACGCCGTCGTGCTTCGTCCCTCATCGCTTTTTGACACATATCCAGGACGTTCCGTCCGTCAGGATTATCTGTACACAATCCGCTTCTTGTCGACGTTGAGACGGGTCTTTATCATCGTCGCCTGGTCTCGCTCGGTTGTCGTATCGCGCCTCTTTTCAGAAAATCTTGTTCGACATCATGCCGTCCATCGATGATGAGAAGGCGACAAAGGCCGACGACCGCCATACTGCTTCTTCGTCTTCGAGCGACAACTCGAGCGGCCCTTTAACCGTCGCTGCTGACGTCGCCAACGTTGATGCCGCCTGGAATTTTCTCAACAAGCATCGCGATGCCCCTGGTGTTGATGCCGTCAACCTGAATGCGTTGCGCCGCAAGATTGATTGGCACATTGTGCCGCTCATGTTCTTGTGCTACACGATGCAGTTCCTGGACAAGGTCATTTTGAATGTGAGTAGCTTATTTGTCCATTGACATATCATCTGATGTTTGTACTTTTCTTCGACTTTTTCTGGATGAAACTGTTTATCGCATTGTCTATCGCATTGTTCACTTGAGACGAAGAAATTGGCATCTCAGTAGCACATGAGGTGGCTTTGGTCAACAATGATGAAGGACTAACATGTTCTCTTTCAGTACGCAGCTGTGATGGGTATCAACAAGGATCTTAAGCTTGCGGGGAATGACTTTTCCAACATTGCCACGTTCCTCTTTGTTGGTCTGTTGTGCTTCGAAATCCCGAATAGTACGTAAATCACATGCGCCGGTATTGAAAAATATTGGGAGGATCTGTCCACTAACAGCACGATTTTATTTTATTTTTTGTCCACAAAAAACAGCCTATTTTCTCCAAGCTTTACCTGCTGCCAAGTGGCTTGGTGCCAACGTCATTTTCTGGGGTATCGCCACTGCTTGTGGCGCCGCGGCTCACAATTACCACGGTCTGCTGGTGTCCCGTATCTTTCTTGGCATATTCGAAGCTACCATTGCCCCTTCGCTGATGCTCATCAGCAGTCAATGGTACACCAAATCCGAGCAGGCTCCCAGATTTTCCTTGTGGTATCTTGGTCTCGGTCTTGGTCAGATTATCGGTGGTCTCGTCTCTTTCGGCTTCCAGCACATGACACCTGGTGCTGCACTCGCCGGATGGCGAACAATGTTTGTTGTCCTTGGCTGTATAACCGTCGTTTTCGGCATCTGCACCTTGCTCTTCATTCCCGACACGCCGATGAAGGCCAAATGGCTCTCCGATACGGAGAAGGTTGCTCTACTGAAGCACGTCAGTATCAACCAAACTGGTATTCAGAGCCGCAAGTTTCGATTCAAGGAAATTCTTGAGGCTCTCATGGATCCTCAGGTCTACCTGCTACTCCTTTCTGTCATCTTGCTCTCTATTTCTAGCGGTGTCATTACCACATACTCTGCCACTCTGATTAAGAACATCCTTTCGGACGAGTCCCCCGCTTATGCTCCCAAGAAGGCCGCCCTTCTCAACATACCCTCTGGCGTTGTCAGCATATTTTTCACATTGATGGTCGGCATTGGTATCCGGAAGCAATCGCAACGCTGGGCTTGGATAATTGCCTGTATTATTCCTGCGTTAGTATGGTCCTTTCCTGTTGTCTTTTCTCTCTCGGAAGCGACCGATTTGTTACTAACCAGATCCTGAAGTATCATCGGTGGTGCTTTGATGTCATTCTTGCCCAAATCGAACAAAGCCGGATTGCTGGCCGGGATTTACCTGGTCAATGCCGTGGTAGCGCCTCTGGCCATATTCTACAATGTAAGTTCAAAAGGATCATTCTCCTCGGCTCCACCCATGTTTCCTTTTTATGTGAAACTGACCAACGTCATATTTTAGTGGACTGTCGCCAACTGTGCCGGCTCGACGAAGCGTGCTTTTGTGGCCGCTCTGGTTTCCGGATCTTTCTCCGTCGGCAATATTATCGGCCCCCAAACGTTCCAAGCCCGCGATGCTCCAGACTTCCGTCCTGCTAAGCTCACCGTTCTGGGAACGCAAGCTGGTTGTGCCGTCACCACCTTTCTGTTGTTCCTGTATTATGTCTGGGCCAACAAGCGTCGAGATGACCTTAGCGAAGAAACCGAGGAGCATTACTTGTCTCCCGACGTCTGGGCCACACTGACCGACAAGGAGAATAAGCAGTTCCGATACACATACTGAGAGGTAAAAAAAAAAAACAGTCATCTCATGGCCCTGAAGAGCGGATAGTCGATGTGCAAACGACTTGTGCTGACAACATCGACGCCGATGACTCTGGCAACACGGGGAGACCTGAATGGGTCAAGACACACATGCATGATTACACGAATAAAGACTCCCCCCACCTGCTGTTCTGGTTCATGCACGGTCAAGGCTTTCTTTTTCTTTTTCTTGTTCTTTTTTCCAAATTCCCTCTAGGTATAGGTATATCTATGCTCAATTGGAACATCAGCGAGCGTGTTTTGATTTGCTTTTTGTCCGGCACATAAACATTTGTTACAATGGATGCATTTGAAACCATGTATATGCCCCGATGGGACGGCTGTAGGTGTTATGGCCTGATCTACCATTAGCTGCCCATTTTTTTGTCTGCCCTGTATCCTATCTATAATATATATATATCCCCGCGCCGCTTCCTCCGGCTACTAGAACTCTATTAAGGCATTGCTCGCTCTCGCAGCAGGAAGAAAGACTTTTCTTGCATGTTGTGTGATTAATATGTCGTGTCTTTACTTTCCCTCGTTTATTTCTATTTTTATTTCCTTCTTCATTCAATTTACTATTATTCCCTGTTCCTCATTCCTTTTTTGCACTATTTATTTATATTCTTCATCATTCGTTTTTCGCCCGACGTTTCGAATCGCATCCATCGAAGCTCAAGCCCCGCAAATTATGACATGACTTTCCAACATTACGCCCAGATTCCATTGAGAGAGAAATATTAAGGGTTGCATTAATCGTCCTTTATTTATTCAAAATAAATGAGCCACATAGATATGGTCCAGTTTCAACGACTTAGATTCCACGGTCACGCGGTACATTGTCCGATCGACGTCCGTACGATAGCATACAACGCAAAACACCTTCTGGTGAGTAAATGTGCGAGAGGACCAGAATGGCTGTAACACTGATTCAAATAAGCAAAAGACTAAAGGGGTAAATGAAGAGGGAAAAAAAAGAGACCCAGTCAACTCCAAACAATTCCGTGCAAACAAGTCAGCTGCGTGACTTGAAGTCGTTGCCATGTGATGATGCAAAGGGAAAATAAAACCAATCTGGCAAATAGGATATACAGTGCAATGCCGCCGCGCGGACATTTACCATCTCTTGAACTCTCCCTCGTCACCACCGCACCCTGCTATACTGCCGGACCAGCCTTGACCACATCCTCGGTGGCCTCGCTCTCGTACTTGCTGAAGTTGTCGCGGAAGAGCTTTCCCAGCTTGACGACCTCGTCCTGGAAACTCTTTGAACCAGCAGTCCATGCTTTTTCCGGGTTGAGCAGGTCGTCGGGCACGTTGGGACAGGTCTTGGGAACCTGGAGGTTGAAGACGCCATAGTTTTCGTACTCAACCTGCGCGAGCTCGCCCGAGTGGATGGCGTCGAGAATGGCGCGCGTGTACTTGAGAGGGCATCGCTTGCCGCCGTGGGCGAAGCCGGCGCCGACCCAGCCCGTGTTGAGCAGCCAGGCGTTGGCCTTGTGCTGCTCGATCTTGTCGGCCAGCATTTTGGCGTAGCGCATGGGGTGGAGGGCGAGGAAGGGCTGTGCGAAGCAGCTGGAGAAGGTGGCCTGGGGCTCCGTCACGCCGTCCTCGGTGCCGGCCATCTTGGAGGTGTAGCCCGAGATGAAGTGGAACATGGTCTGAGATCGATCCAGCTTGGAGATGGGGGGGAGCACACCGCGCGCGTCGCACGTCAGCAGGATGATGTTGGTGGGCATATTTTCCGACAGACACGGGATCTTGGCGTTGCTGATGTACTCGATGGGGTAGGCGCATCGCGTGTTTTCCGTCAGGGTAATGTCATCGTAGTCAACTTCGCGGGTGTCGGGGTCGAAGACGACGTTCTCCAGGACGGAGCCGTAGCGGATGGCGCCGAAGATATCGGGCTCCTTCTCAGCGGACAGGCCGATGCACTTGGCATAGCAGCCGCCCTCGATGTTGAAGACGCCGCGGTCGCTCCAGCAGTGCTCGTCGTCACCAATCAGAGCACGATTGGGGTCGGCTGACAGGGTGGTCTTGCCGGTGCCCGACAGACCAAAGAAGAGCGTGACGTCGCCCTTCTTGCCCTCGTTGGCCGACGAGTGCAGGGTCAGGACGTTGTGCTTGATTGGCATCTCGTAAAAGAGCACGGTGAAGACGCCCTTTTTCATCTCACCGGCGTACTCGGTGCCCAGGATGACCATTTCCTTTTGTGAAAAGTTGATGGCGACCGAGGTGGGAGATGTCATGCCCTCAGTGTAGCGATTGGCAGGGAAGGAACCAGCATTGTAGATGGTGTAGTCGGGATGGAAGTGCTCCAGCTCCTCGCGGGGCGGGCGAATGAGCATGTTTCGCATGAAAAGAGCATGGTAGGCGCGGGCGCAGATGACGCGGACGCGGATGCGGTACTTTTCGTCCCAGCCCGCATAGCCGTCTACGACGTAGATGCGGTTCCGGGTGTTGAGGTAGTCGACGGCACGCTCACGATTTATTTTCCAGACCTGGAGTCATGTCAGCACAGTAACGGAGGGCGTGGGGACGTGAATGCGCGAAACGAGTGAGAGTGGAATAGTAACGTAGCAGTAGAATCATGGGGATAGGACATGCGCATGAGGTGGTGGGGAACAAAAGGTGTCTGCGCTTGCAGCATGCAGCATGCAGGCTGCAGCTAGAGCCTGCAGATCAGCGGCCCGTTTATTGCCGGCCTAGACCCGGATCTGAGGACATCTCGGAATGATGCGGGGGCTAGTGACGCGGGGAGGTGGGGCGGGGAACGTGGGGTGAACATGGAATGGAAAGGGAGGCAGGGAAGGCGGACAAAAAAGCATGTGAGTCTGTCTCAGAGTAGCGCCCGATGGGCAGTGCAGCCGAGCAAAGCCGCAGCATGCAGGCCACGTCTGCGGGTGTGCAACCCACATCATCATGCATGACGACATTTGCGTGGCAGGATTGCATTAAGAACAAGGAAGCAGTAAAGAGGAAGGAGGAAAAGGGGAAGGAGGAAAAAGGAAAGATGGAGGGAAATGCCATCAACACTCACCTCGCAACTCATGGGCTTGTTGACGGGACCCCACCAGATATCGTCCTTTGATGAAGGCTCCTCCACGATGCGCTTGTCGAGCGGCGACCGGCCCGTCTTCTTGCCCGAGTAGGCAGTCAGGGCACCGCTGGAGGTGATGGCAGAGCCCGTCTCGTAGACGAGGGCATCTTCGTACAGGGAGGCGACGGAAGGGTTGGGGATCTGGCCGGCACCGGTTAGTTTTTTTTGTTTTGTTTTTTTTTTTTTTTCCTTTTTTTTCTTCCTTCCAATGTCAATCTGTTCTGTTGTTGGCCGCTTTGCAGGGCCCTCATATGATGACAAGACGTATGACCGTCGACAGGCACGCAAACAGATGGCAATCATGGCCCGTACGTACAATGGCGACGCGGTCGTAGTCAATGTGGGCAGTCTCGTGCAGCTCCTCCTCGAGCTCCGTGTGGTGGTGGTGAGGCCTAGTCAGGAGGAGAGCCAACGTTAGCCGTCTGGCCGGAACCCGTCTGGAGATGTTGGCTCGGAATACTCACTGGACACCGCTGGGGTGCAGGTTAGTTTTGTTGACGTTGTTGGCGACCACTGGAGAGTACCAAGCATGTCAGTCAGTCGGTGGGCGTCCAGTCGGCAGACAGATGAAATGGTGAGGAGCAGCAAGAGAAGGGGGAGAAGACGAGGAAAGGAGAAGGCCAGAAAAGAACAAGACTAGAAAGGTAGGAAAGCAGGAAAGCATAAATACGGAAAAGCAGAGGAAGATGAAAAAACTCACTCTTGCACAAACTGGCTCTTGACTCTTGCACGTTGAATCGGGGGCCTTTGATGGGGGAACTGGGATGGGGAGAAGAAGGTCCGACGACGGGGTCTTGCATCTTTTTATGTGTTGCGACGAGGGGAGGGCCGAGTGCTGGGTGCGTGGATCTGGATCTGGATCTCGGCTGGCCAAGGCCAGGACTGAGGTGCAGGACGGCCGGGGCTGGCAAGGGAGGGAGGCGTGGGCGAGGGCGAGGGCGTGGGCTAGGGCGCGGGCGTGCGAGTGCGAGTGCGAGCACCGGTGTCTGCGGAGAGAAGGCGAAGGCGAAGGAGAAGGAGAAGGAGCGACGCATGGAACAGATCAAGCAAGCAAGAAAGCAAGCAATGCTGCGAATTAAACGGCGCGACAAATCGTGGGGGAAAGCCAGGCGATGTGGAGTTTTGGCAGGAGGTCTGGTGCGTGTTGCGTGGGTGCATGTGGAGCAGCGGGGCCCGCGACCAACGACCAACAGGTAGGCAGGCCGGCCGCGGGCAGGCGGGCAGGTGAGCAGGTGACGCGAAAGAGCGCTGCCACGAATTTGGACCGGAAGCAAGAGCCTGCCATGGCTCATGGTTTCCTGCGGCGGCCTCGTCGTCTGCTCCAGTGTTTGCTTGCTCCGGGGGCGGCCAGTGGACGCTGAGGGCCTCGACGGCGTCCCGGCCCATTCCAGAGAGGGGCCAGGCCGCTGGGGACAGTGGCGCGTGACCTGCAGAGATGTCTGGTCTGGTCGCCCTCGCACGGCGGCGTCCCCACGACGGCGCTGCCAGGCCAGACGTCGAGCCCCTCCTCGTGCAGACGTCCGGCTCGGCCTGATCTATTCCCCTGCGTGTCTGGGTCTGGCGTGTTGAATTGTATTTTGATGGGTTTTGTTTTTCCTCACATCATCGCTCACGTCTTTCTGGAGTCATGTGTCGTTTCTTTATGTTTGTATTTATGTGTCGTTTCATGTTTACATTCATATGTCGTTCCTTCATGTTTGCATTCATGTTCATGCGTCGTTCCTTCATGTTCGCATTCATATCAACTTCGCAGCAGGAACGCTCAGCCACGCACCTGCCCAGGCACGCGCATACACCAGCCCCGATCCGACCCGACACAGTCGAGCCCCCACCTCGCAGCCGTCCCTCCGCAGCAACAGCCCGGCCTGCATCACCGTATCCGCCCGCTTCCTTCCCAGTCCGCGCCAGCCCCCAGTCCAGGCCCAGGGACGACAGCACAACAGACATGCGCCCGCCGGCTGCCCAGCGGGCATCTGCCAAGCAGCCATCTGTCGGGCAGCCGGCAGCCAAGCAGGCCGTTCTATCGAGTCCGAACAGCCTCCCCGGGCAACGCTTTCCAAAGACACAACGTAATCATCTCTAATCCGGAAACAGTTGATCAATCCGTCATGCATGGTCAGCTTTCAGCATCCACGACCTTCTCCCTCGAATCAATCGTTGTCCTTGGCAGCCTAAAACACCAGACTATTTAGGTACCTGGCAACAACTGGTTGCAGGAAGCAGGCACCTGGTTGTTATCCCGTACCCACCCCGCCTCTGCCCCCACGTCTCCAGCACCTTTTTTTTTAATCCTCGTATCTTTTTGGCCCCTGCCTGTTCCGACTTTTCCCGTCGAGACGTTTCAATTTCGCCTGCTACTGCTGCTACCATAACAGAAACTATTCATTCTCCATTATACATGAGGGTTGCGCGCCTATTCAGATGCACCGCCCGCTCGCATCAAGTGGTTCCAATGGCGAGAATTCTATTTTTAATTCCGAGAGCATATGTAAAGTGCATCTCGCTCTTTTCTCCAACAAATCCTCATTTATCACATCTCATCTCTCTCACACACACTCTCTCTCTCCTTCACTTTTTTTTTCTTCTTCTTTTTGGCCTCCTCTTGTGCTCACTCGTGCACGCGAGCACCTTCCTCCCAGGACAGCACCAGCCCACCACCCTCGGGCTTCTTTATCCCCACCCCCGCTACTCTCATCTCATCCGCGCCCCCATGTCAGTTCCCGTCCCCCAACTTTCCCCGCACGGGCGTCCGTCTATCCATACCACGACCCAGTCGAGCACACCAGACTTTGCTTCTTCTCCCCTCGCCTCTCTCCTTATTTGACATGTGAAGCCAGAAATCCCCCCTTCCACCTCTCACAGAATACCCATAGGCATGTACGTAATGTACCATGCCTCTGTTCCGATTCATTTTCGTCGCCTTTTTTTTCCTCCTTTGTCTGGGGATTCCTGATATCCACTCCCACCCCCCTCACTCGCATGCCCCCAGGTACGGCAATACACTGGTCACCATGTAGATTATTCGTCCTACTAATATTGAAATTGCGTCGTCTCAAAGTTGCTTGGTTCTTCCCCTCTGTTTCCCCAGTCCTCGTCTTCTTATTTTTCATGTTTTTATTCTTTTCGTGATTTTCTTCTTTCTTTTCTTTTACCTCTTGTTTTTCCTTCTTCTTCTCTCTTTTCTTCTTTCCTCTTTTTGTCTTTCTTTCTTGTCCTCCTGCTAGCAGTCTCCTAGTTCGAAACCCCCCACACCACTTCTTCTGCTTCTTATTCTTGTTCTTCATCATCATCCTCCTCCCATCGGCCTAGTTCCAATTCCCCCACACAAGTCGGCAAAACACCCCCCCCCCCCCCCCCCCCC
>SRPZ01000453.1:0-17251 GCA_018360255.1 Claviceps maximensis
GGGGGGGGTCAAGAGTTATGATTTCGTGCCAAGGGCTGTACGAACCTTTTTCTCATCCTTGTCCTCAAACTTGCGTCCCCGGGGAGGACCCTTGTCGAAGCGACTTTCGTCCCCAGATTGGCCGCTGGATAAGCTCGCGCCGTCGTCGGAATCATCGGAATCGGAATCGGAATCGGAGGCGGCCTCTTCTCCATCATGCTCATCAGCCTTGCCGTTACCCTCGGTCTTGCCTTGCACTACCTGATCCGCCAGGAGATTCTTGTACACCAGGTCGTTTCCCTGTCCTTGGTGAAGTTTCTGGGCGTCCTTCTCCATGTTGTAGACTTGCTCCAGCGTCTGCGGGATATACTGATTTCGAAACACCTCGTTGTCGACTTCCAGCTCGGCGGCTGCGGCTTCGTCGTCGTCGTCGGCGGTTTCGCGTGTTTGGTATAGCTTCTCGAGCGATTCGCTCACGCCGGGCTCTTCCGACGGACCCTCGGCCGCGGTGATGAAGTTGAAGATGGCGCGGTCGGAGAGGGTATCGACGCCCTTGCGGCGGAAAAAGTCGCCAACGTTCTTGATGTCCATGCGCAGAAACTCGAGAGAGCGGGGGTGGTCGGGCTCGACGCTCTGGGACACATCAATGATGTAGAGTAGACCATTGTTGTAGAGGATGTTGTATTCGCTCAAGTCGGCGTGCACGAGCCGACAGACCTGATACATCTTGCGCATGACGCCAAGCAGCTGGATGTACAGGCTCCTCCACTGCTGCTCGACATCATCCCCCGTGAGGACGGCATCGCGAAGCCGAGGGTACGCCCACCCCTTCTTGTCGCCCAGGAGGCCCATCACAAGAACGTGTAGCTTTAGGGTGATGGGTTCGGGACAAGGAATGCCCGCGTTGTAGATCCTGCGCAGGTTTCGGAATTCTTTTTCCGCCCAGAGCTCGACCATCTTGCGATTGTTGCCCTTGTCGAAACCGCCCTTGAAGCGGTGCTCGCCGGTAATGTACCGCTCGCGATCCTTGAAAACAAGAATGGCCGTCTTGTAGATCTTGATGGCCTTTTGGATGGCATCTCCCGTCGTCTCGTCCACCAGGACGGCACCGTAGACGTTGGCTTCTTTGCCGGTGCTGATGGCACCGTGGACCTCGCTTACGAATCCGCGGTTGATCATCTGCAGCAGGATCATGCGCGTACGTTGATCCAGCACCTGTTCGCTCGTGGCACGGTCGGCCTTGTCCTTGTCCTTGTCTTCGCCTTGCTTGACAGAATCGAGACGAATCTTGGCGGCGTGTTTGGATAGAGTGGCGACTTGGTCGTCGACGCTAGCAAACGTGTTTGCCGTGGGCTTTTGCTGGTTGGACCGGGGGAGAGCGGCGCCTCCATTGGAGTTGTTGTGAAGTTGACGCTGTCGGTTCAATGTCTTGGTCAAGTCTCTTGCGTCCCCCGCCCAATCCTCTTCGTCTATGTCGTCCTCGTCTTCTTCTTGGAAGATGTCGTCTAGGTCATCATCGCCTTGGTCGAGCGCTTCTGGGTGATGGGAGGCATCACGAGACAGGCGCACTTCCTCGGGCACGGGCTCGACATAGCCCTGGTTCGCCGTGTATGTGAATGGGGGTTCATGAGGAGCCGCCGGCGATGCGCCTGGTGGCGAGTTTTGCGGCATCTTGGTGTCTTGATGAGTATTGCTGAGGTTGCAGAGAATTTTGCCGGTGCGGGCCTGTTGACGAAAGGTTTTGGGTATGGTGATGAAGGGCTTGCGTAGAAGGGCTTGCGTAGGATGATCGAGGGCCGAAGCGATGTGCAAGCGGGTTGATAAATACTTTTCTTCTTCTTCTTCTTTTTCTTCTTCCTCTTTTTGCTCTTTTTTTTTTACCCCGCGAAAGATGTGACGTGAATGCACGTTCCTTGGACCCCCACCCACCATGCAGCATGAGCATGCGCTCAGATTGCCACCAGACCTGCGCCAACGCTGAGTGGTGACTCATGGCGGGGCCGGGCAGCTTCCCAGCTCCCCAGGCAGCAGTCAGTCCCGGGCCTGCTTATTCATCCGACGCGGCGTCGCCACCCACATGCGGCCCCTTTGGTCTGCTCTGCTCTGGTCTCACGGCTCGCGTTCCACAGAACCCCTGGTACCTGGTACCTGGTACCTGACCAGCTCTGACCTGAACTGAGTCAATCGGTTCGTTTCTGAATCTGAGCCCGTCGACTTCTCAACTTCTCAACCACTCACGCCAATGACCTCATTTCATCCATGTGCAGGTCGCCAGCCACTGCCACCTTCCAAGTCGATCCGCGACAGCTGAGCTGAGACTTGACTGATCAGTTCCTGCCAGAAAAAAAAAAGAAGACCCCGATGACAGCCACACATGCTTTGGCCATGCGGTGCCTTCCCAACCCCTCGTGTCTCTCTTTGCCGTACAAGCGTCGCGCCGTCGTGCTCCTCGACTTCCCGACTCACAGGCATTTTGCCGATGCGGACTCCCGCTCGATTTCTACAATGTCTTAGCTTGTCTTTTGTTTTGTTCTTGGGAACTTTTATATGGCGCCTCTCTTTTAATAATTCGGCACCTTTATTATGGCATAGCTATGGCAAAGACAGACAATATCGGCTATTTCCCAGTAAAACCTCTATTTTACTGCTCTTTTTACTGCTCTTTTTACTAGCCTTTTTACTAGCCTTTTTGCTAGCCTTTTCGCTGTCCTTTTCGCTGTCCTTTTCGCTGGCCTTTTCGCTGTCCTTTTCGCTACCTTCTTCGCTGCGCTTTTAGGACCGATACAGGTCATGTCACCTGTCTAGCCACAACAGGGGTGCCGAATTATCAAAAGAGGGGTGCCATATAAAAGTTCCCTTGTTCTTTTGTGCCTTTCTCGTGGCGCCCCCCTGAGGAATGTGTCATTACTGGAATGTCGGCGTCCTCTCTAGCCTCCGCATTATAATGCCACGCTGTGCTGCTTGCTCAACGTGACATTCCTCGCCTCGGAAACAACATATCCGCGGTGACCTGTCAAACGCCAAGATCAAACCAACCTTAGCTATGACAGCATAGGAGGACGGGAAGAATGGCACGCATCCTACTCTGCTAGCTTTTATCGGTCTCTTCTTCTCTTATTTAGTCTACTTGGTCCCCGATTGTCTTTCCGTCTCGCTAGCTCTGGTTGAAATCGCCAATACAGCCCATATTGTTCATCCAGAATTACCTTTAACCACGCACTTACGGTCGATATGCGATACATCTCGAAGGCCTCCATCGCCGCCGCCGCCGTCGTCGTCGCGCTGGCGGAGGGAGCTGTGACTGGTGCAAGAGACTCCTCGATTCCAGAACGACAAGCGTCTGTACCAGCTGGTAAAGAGTTTACCCTGCATCAGATTGAAAACAAGCATTTCGCAGGACGAGATGGCGCCATGGCTTTTATTCGCGCTCACATGAAGTATGCACAGAAGCTGCCTGATTCCGTGTTGGTGGCCGTCAATGCCAATCCCCAACTGCGCATCAAGTTCGCTACTGCCGTCCAAGGTATGACAAAATCCCAATGTTTGGCGCGACGGGACCGTCGAGACAGCCCATAAATTGACGTGGTTTTTTTATTGCCAATCATCTAACATTGCCGAGCAGACGGGAAGACGGGAACGGTGGAATCCCATCCTGCTCCAGGTGCAGACTCGGAATACGCAGTTGTGGTTGGGATCGGCACGCCGCCTCAGTCGGTTCCGCTGAATCTGGATACTGGATCGGCCGACTTGTAAGCAGCCACTATTTCACAACAGCAGAGGGTGTATTTGTGGAGGACGTCCAAAGCAGACTTTACTGACGCTCCTCGACAGTTGGACATTTTCTTCAGACACGGATCCGCAGATGGTCATGGGCCAGGCATTGTACAACCATAGTCTCTCATCAACAAGTAAGCTCCTCGAAGGAAACTCCTGGAGCGTTAGATACGGTGACGGCACGGGTGCGTCGGGCCTCGTGTATGAAGACGCTGTACAGGTAGGAAACACACATGTTCAGAACCAGGCCATCGAGTCGGCCGTCAACGTCACCAGGGACATGGCCTCGGACAGCTTTGTGTCTGGCATCATCGGCCTGGCCCACCGCTCCGCCAACACGGTCGTTCCGGAACCGAAAGGTACCTATTTTGACAACATTCGAGGGCAGCTCAGTCTGCCGGTCTTGACGGCCAATCTTCGTTCGCAGGCACCCGGAAACTACAACTTTGGGTACATTGACCAGGCCGAGTACACGGGGGCGCTGCATTATGCTCCCATTGACCGTTCCAGCCCGCTCTGGAAGATTGCGGCATCGGGGTACTGGGTGGGCAACAAGAGATACCGGCTCATGATTGAGGCCATTGTCGACACAGGGACCTCGTTGGTGTTGCTGCCGCAGAGCCTGGTGGACAACTTTTATGCCAAAGTGCCGGGCGCTTTTCTCCGCCCCGACTTGGGCATGATGGTATTTCCCTGCGACTCGGTGGTGCCTGATTTCTGGTTCAGCATCGGTAAGTACAACGGCAGACTGCCGGGAAAGTACATCAACTACTCGCGGATCAATTCTTCTCTCTGCTTTGGCGGCATCCAGTCGTCGGCGGGCTTGCCATTCTCCGTGCTGGGCGACGTCTTTCTCAAGGCCCAGTTTGTGGTTTTTGACTATGGCAATGCGAGTGTAGGATTTGCCAATAAGAAGTTGTCAGTATGAAGAGGAAATTGGAAAAGGGCGAGTGACGACGGGCATTGAAAGGGAGGGATGAGAAATGAGAAATGAGAAATGAGAAATGACACGCACGATGGGTATTTTTTTTTTCTATGAATAGTTTTTATTGTATTCTATTTCTTTTTCTCTCGATTATTGTTAATTTGTATTTTGTATCTTGTATTTTTGAAAAAAGAAAAAAATGACAAACAACCGGTTTACTCTATAGATTTCCAGGACTTGACTCCTTTTCGGGCTTCTGCGTCGACGTGGCCGAGAGTGACGACTCCCTAGGCATCCGTGGTGGAAGCCTTTTCATACTCGTCGCCAAAGGCAGAATACCACCTCCCGACAATGTCCTTGCCCATGCCGGCAGTAATCATGTCGTCGCCACGCGCAAAGGCGACGGCCATGTCGCGGATGAATTCGTCGACGGTCATGGAATGCTCGTTGTTCTCCTTCTTGTTGTCATCGGGATCGTCCCTCTCGCGGTGCAAATGCGTGCCGACCTGGGGCGGGGCAATCTCGACGACGCCGAACGCGGGAGCCGGCGCGGCGCAGCTGGGTGCGCAGGTTGAGGGACCAGGAATGCACAAAGGCCTTGGTGGCGTTGTAGACGGGGTTCATGACGACAAAGGGCACGAAGCCCAGCACGCTCGACACGCGTCAGGTGCAGGGGCGCGCGGACGTTGATGTCCAGCTCGGCGTCGGCCATGGCCAGCAAGTCGGCGCTGGGCTGGCGCTGGCGCAGGACCTGCAGCGGCCGCTGGACGCCCGCGTTGTTGACGACGCAGTCCAGGTCGGGGTGGTCGGCGGTGAGGCGGGCGGCGAAGGCGGGGCAGCGAGCGCGTGTCGCCCACGTCGACGACGTAGTAGGCTGCGGCGCCGATGCGGCGCGTCGTGTCGGCCAGCTTGGCTTCCGTGCGGCCGGCGAGGATGACCTTTTTTGCCGTGCGAGATGAAGTACTCGGCGAGGGCTTTGCCGATGCCGCCTGCGCCGCCGGTGATGAGGGCGCAGTGGAAGTCGAGGTTGGACAGTGGAAGTCGAGGTTGGAGGGCATGTTTTTTTTTTTTTTAGGCTTGTTCTTTTTAACCTTTCGTGTATAGTAACTCGAATCAATCGTCGCTCACATCTTCATCAAACCTTGCAAAGACGGAAAAGGGACCATGGTACAATATAACAACATTTATGCGTGGACAATATACTTTTCCCTCATTTTCTCCTGTCCCCTCACACCACAAAATGTGACTCGTAAGCGTTGTCATGTTCACCCAGATCAAGTAGTGTACGTCATGGAGGGCATTCACGTGCATTGTCAGTCCTCCAGGTAAAGCACATCTAGTACAGCACAACGGGTCATCAAGATCCGTTTCTATGGCATCCGCACAATCAGTCGATGAATCATGTCAGGGAATTTATATCTAGACGGAATACTATTCAGAATTGTATCAGGGAGTCTGTATCCAGACATGCTCATACTGCTGTCGACGCCATGTCTAGCATTTCCTTGCGGAGACGAGCTAGCTACCCTACTGGTATGCGAGGGAAAAAAAAAAGAAGAAAAAAAAAGAAAGAAAAAAAAGTCGACATGGACACAGACTTGGATGATGAAGCCCGCGCATGATACTCGGATGGACGGATTGCGCGGGCTGAGATGACTCAGAGCTGACGAGTCCATGACTGATGGGTTGAGCAGATCTGGCGAGAGAGTCGGCGGACAACAGGCAGGCAGGCAAAGAGCAGACGGGCAGAAAGACGTGGCTGTGCCTGGCGGGACCCTCTCGATCCGTGGCCAGCCTGGCGAAAAGGTGACGTGCTCTTGCGCAATCCTGATGGGACTGCGGGCTGGCGGGCTGGCGGGCTGACATGGACAAGATTGGACATGCAATGCTTGGGGCGGGCGGCCTGCGTGTGGCGTGTGGCGCTCGCCGCTGATCCGTCGAGCAGCAGCCACCAGCCGCTTTCGTGCATGTGGCAGTGTGCTGCTGCTTGCTGTCTTCTCTCTACTCTCTACTCTCTGCCGTCTGCCGTCTGTCCGTTGCGCCGGTACATCGGCCACACCGGCGGCTCTTTCCCAGAATAGACGAGAGCCCTGCAGCGACGCCGACGTCCGACGTTGAATGTCGCCTCCCTCCCTCCTTCCCTCCCTCCCTCCTTCCGTCCTCTTTGCGGCGTGACGACGTGACTCGGCGCCCGAGCGTCACTGCAGCCATGACAGCTGCCTCCATGTCCGCAACACCTGGTGAGTCACAAGCACCCGCCCGCCAGCAACACGCATCAACAATACACCTCCGGCTGCTGCTGCTTATCGTGACGCCAGACCAGAATCGTCATCACCCGTGACTGGCGCAGCCGCCAATAAGCGTGCGCAGCCGGGTCGCCTCCCAGTCTCGCTTCCCAGTCTCGCCTCCCAGTCTCGCCTGCCCGACCATACCATCCATCTTGTCCCAGCCCGTCGCCTACCAATCAGCCTGCTCATGCTCGCTTATGTCTTGTGTCTTGTGTCTGTCCGTCTTGTGTCTGTCACGGCCTCGTCCTCGTATTACACGCTCTCGATTTGACTCGATCGACTCGACGACTCCTGCCTCGCTTCCACCAACCTTGTCGTGCTGCCTCCCGACTCCCCGCCTCCTCTGGCTGACGATCAAATCATCGCTTCAGCCGCCGCTTCAGCCGCCGCCCAGTTCGGCTCCTATTTCTAACCCTTTCCTCCTTTCCTCTTGTCCTGCCGTCCTCCTTTCCTCCTCTTCCCTGCCCCCCTGACCCATCTCCCACCCCTTTTAGTCCCTAAAACCGCGCACCTCCGATCTCGCTCATCCTCATCCTCACCATCATCCTCATCCTCATCCACGCATCCCGCCTTGCCAGGACATACATACAACCAGCCACGCATCCCGTCATCACAGCGTGCCGATATCCAACTCTCAACTTATAAAACCAACTTACAAAACCACATGACCCATCAAAGCCGGCCATAGACCCAAACTCCTGGCTCCCCAACGACATGGCTTCCATCCCAGATGATCTTGCCGGACACCATGACCTCAAGTCAGCCCAGCGGAAAGCATGCTACTGCCGCGTCTTCAAACCTCAGCACCGCACACTCAGCCGCCTCGTCCGCGCCAACGCAAAGCACCTCGTAGAAACCGGCCAGACCAACATCTTTCCGCTCTGTTCCGAGGACCACGCCCAGCTGGACCACGCCTGCCTTCGAACTCATATCCAGCGCGATCTGCGCAACCACTACACCCATGCCAGAAAACCCCTGTGCCGTGACCGGACCCCCCGCAAGATCGATACGCAGGGCCAGGAAGGCCGGGACCTAGCCTACAGCGATATCCCATTGCCGTCCGATCGCTATCGACTCGTGCGACGCCCTACGCTCGAGAGAGAAGACGCTTTTTGCGATGCTTCCACGTCCATGCCAAGGGTCAGCGTGCGCCGACAGACGACTGAGCTTGGCAACGCCGCCGCCGCCGCCGCCGCCGACGACGACAGTCAGGACGATGATCGCCAGGTCGCCCATCTCTACCGCATGGGGCTCCTCTACGATGACACCGAGCAGGATCACGGCACCGGCAGCTTCGACCTCAACAGCATCAGGCATGATGTGCCGCTCTACTCGATCCGTCCTGCCAAGCGGGAGCGCAAGTGCAACAGGGCGCGCCGCAGCTTAGACACACCCCTGAATCTCGACCTTTCCTTCTCGGATCTCGGCGAGGACGAGGCCCTTGCTCAGTACCTCATGGCCATGACCCGGGCAGAAGCGGCCGCCGGCGACGACGACACCAACAAACAACAACTGGCTCGCCACGATGCCGCCAAGTCAGACTCACAGCCAGAGTCGCATGCAGAGTCTCAGCCCCCTCTGCGCGTAATTTACGAGCTGGCCTCCTCTCCATCCACGACCCCCCCGGACCTCGATACCTCGGTGCCCCCGGACCTGGTCGCAGACCTCTTGTCCGACTACGACTGCTTCTCAGAGGGTGAGCTGGACGACACTCCTTTGCAGACGGAGTTGCATGAAGATGCAGAGACCACGCCCACGGATGTCTGGGTCATGCTGGGCGACGGCTCGTAGAGCATATCCGCGGGGGCCAGAGCACCTGCTACGGATCGGGGAGGTCTTGCTTTTTAGAATAAATTACATACTTTTATGTATATAGTATTGCAGCCGTGTCTGCGTTAATCACGTTGCCAGTCCTTGCAAAATAATATGACGTAACTATCTCTTCTCTCTCTCTCTCTCTCTTTTTTTTTTTTTTTTTTCTTTCTGTTTTAGTAAGTTCATACTATTGTTACAGGCCCCTACATGACTTGGAGGAAGTTTCTATATTACAGATACGGGCCTGAAATCAGTCGAGAGTAAATTCTTAAACTATTCAAAATACACAGGTCTCTAACACCACTTAAACCCTCAACACTTAAACGCCTAGCGGAAAGCTCCTCGCGTTCCACGGGCTGGCCGTGCCCATCATGCCGGCGCGACATCCGACGTCCCACGGCCCGCACTCGGGCTCGCAGACGGTCTCGTTGGCCGGGACGCGTCCCGAGTCAAAGTACTCAGCTACGATGCTTCTCGTGCAACTGCTGTAGGCGGCG
Organism: Claviceps maximensis; assembly: GCA_018360255.1. Taxonomy (NCBI): domain Eukaryota; kingdom Fungi; phylum Ascomycota; class Sordariomycetes; order Hypocreales; family Clavicipitaceae; genus Claviceps; species Claviceps maximensis. Next base: position 9,279 of record SRPZ01000453.1, read on the forward strand.
GCGACGGCACAATGCCCCAGGGCCTCCTGCACGACGACGCCCGAGCGCGGGTGACCTCTCGCCATAGCCCGGGCCGCGGAGAGCGGCGTGACGGGATCGAGTCGGTTGGAGAGGAAGAGCAGCGGGGCGGCGGGGCGGCCCCGTGCGGGGATCCGGGGCAGGGACGCGGGCGGAGGCGGCGTGGTGTACGGGCCGCGATAGATCCAGTTGGCGCGGAAGGGCCAGCGGGCGCACGCGAAGCGGATCCGGGCCCAGACGTCGCCGTAGACGGACGACGTGCGTGTCTGGTCGGCGAGGTACGACGCCCACCACGCGAGGTCCCGAGAGGAGACGTCCTCGCCGTCGCCGCACAGGACAGCCGCCTGCGCGTCCGCGCCGGCAGGCGGCGCACTGCTGGCGTTGGCGAGCGGGCATGCTTTCTGGAGCGGTCCGCCGAGGAGGATCGATTCGACGGCGGAGAGCAGCGGCGGGAGGTCCCGGGCGTGCATGGCGGCGGAGAGCAGTCTGGCGAGGCGGCTGTAGGACGCGACGGGCTTGTACGCCGCGGCGGCCAGGAGCGCGCGGATGTCGGCGCCCGTGAGGACGACGGGGTTGCCCGACGGGGAGAGGCCCGAGATGGGGACTGCGTCCAGGCCCGCGACCCAGGTCCAGAGGCGGGTGCTTATGTCGGAGGCGGAGGTGTCGGATGGGCGGGCGAGGGCGCATGTTGTCGGGCCGGCGTGGAAGCAGCCGGTGAAGAGCTTGTCGATGACGGCGTCGGCATCGACGGTGTTGGTGAGCCAGCCCTTTTTGTATGTGGATGTTAGTTTTTCTTTTCTGTTTCTTTTTTGTTTCTTTGTTTTCTTTTCTTCTTCTTTCTTGTCTCCTTTTTCTTTCCCTTTGAAAAGATATACGTATATCTAATACCCCATGCTCTCGCTAACAGCAAAGAAAGAAGACGACTCACCCCGCCGTTGCTGTAGTCGTCCGCATTGCACACCCCGTCCAGCACGATCCTCCCAATCCGCCCGGGAAACAGCGCGGCGAAATAGTTTCCCAGAATAGTCCCGTACGAAAAGCCAATGTATTGCAGTCTCGGCACGTCGTCTTGGCCGGTCCCTGACCCCGTCCTCTTCTTCAGCTCCCCTCTCTCGCGGCCCCCCGCCTGACTGCTCTCCCTCTTCCGCTGCTCGTCCATCTTGTCGACCATCTCGACCATGTCCCGCGCGACGGTCGGAGTCCCCATGTACGCCCGGATCTCATCGTGCGCCTCGACGGCGGCGCATTTCCTGGCGAACCCGTCCATCATGGCCAGACCATACGCCAGCTTGCCCGCGTCGTGAGAAAGGCTGCCCAGACCTCGCGACTCGAGGACCATGGCGTCGCGCGCGAGCGCCGTCTCCGGAAAGCAGTTTGCGCGGGGAGAACTGTGGCCCACGCCGCGGGGATCAAAGGACACCACGTCGTAGTGCCTCCTGCCCGGGCTGTCGATGTAGTCCTGCAGGTACCGGCCCGAGGCCAGCACGAAATCCACTCCGGAGCCGCCCGGTCCGCCGGGGTTGGTGAAGACGGGCCCGCCATACGTCGCGTCTGTGTCGGGCACCCGGGCGGGGAGCTTGATGAGAGCCACCGACACGGTTCGCGGATCCGAGACGTTCTTCCAGTCGAGGGGGAGCGAGAGCCGCGCGCACTTGTAGGATGCGTAGCAGTCGTGGTACTCGAGGCTCTTGGCCGGGCGGATCGAGTCCCATTCGAAGCGGGGGGACGTGTGATTCGAGCCGGATGCCGAGGCGGACAGACCGACGACGAGGTGGTGCTGCAGGCGCATTTCCTGTTTTCGCTTCTGTGGCTGATGTAGTTGATGTGTATGAATATGTTTAAGAATATGTATGCGATGAATATGTGGTATGTATATATGCTGTATATAGGTATAGATGTATGTATAATGTATGTATGTATGATGTATAGATCAAAAGATGTACGGAGTGACTCGACACAACGTGCAATCTCGCTACCAAGAGAAAACGCTACGCACGACGAGCGGGAGAGCAAATAAAAACAAAACGAATAAGAGAAAAGAGAAAAGATGAAAAGAAAAGTAAAAATGAAAAGAAAAGTAAAAATGAAAAGAAAAGAGGGAAAATAAAAAGAAAAGAAGAAAAGGAAATAAACCCGTCAAAACGAATTGTCGGCTGCGGAACAGAAGATGATGCTGACGACGACGCCCGCCTCGGCCACCTCGGTCAGGTTCCGATGCGAGCACCGCATATAGGGCAGACGAGTATTACACATGCACACATACATGCATATGCACGTATCTATGTATGTGTGTGTCCGTACGCCCGGAACGTGAGGCGTTGGAAGAATCGCTGTACGGACTCTCATGCCATTGGTCTAGTGTTGCCAGCTCATGTCGGAAAAAAAAATGATCAACCTCGTGTGCCCGGGCTGCAACTTCAAGCAAGGCAGTCCGATGCGACGTGCTTGACATTCATCTTATGGTAAAGGTATCAAATGATATCCGGACCTATCGTCCAAGCACAGAAATCAATTCCGCATTTGCTCCCGTCCCTTCAAACCCCCTAACGCCGTAAAAACCGTAACAGTTCGTATATCTTCACCTCCCTCTTCTTCTTCTTCTTCTTCTTCTTCTTCTTCTTCAAAGAGAGATATCTAATCTAGATTGACTTTCCTCGCATCGTCAGCAATGGCGGACCCCTGCGCCAATGTTCTGTCTACCGCGCTAGCTGCGGCGGATTCGCCATCATCGATCTGCACCACAGCCCATTTCCTCACAGGCTCTTGCATGCCGGCCCATAGGTCTGTTGGGAGATACTCGCCTACGTCTTGCCGGAACGTCTCCCTAGAGGTCCGGTCCGCCTCGAGAATCTTGTCCACAGACTCCTGGGCTTTACGCCATATGCCGTGAACACGCTCATCGACGGCTCGCCGCCTCTCAACCTCCAGCACAAGACTACCATACGCGCTTGCGTATCCCTCGTAAAACTGTCTCATTTCTTGCATTTCTCCCAGCTTTCCAAACACGGTCTCCTTCTCCAGCTCCCAGCGCTGCCTGAAGTCCCCCTCCGCAGCCATGTAGTCGCCGAGCCGATCGCCAATCTCTCCCAATAATGCAAAGGATTCCAGAGTACTGGCGTAGGCTGCCTTTGTACGACCGAGGTGCTTTTGCACCACGGCGTATTCTTGCTCCATGGTCGCCAGGTGTTCCTGAATCTCGGATACAACATCATCAACTTCCTCAGCGTCTTGCACAACGACCTTGAGCATCTCTGCTCGATCTTCCGCCGTTTTGGGCTCGAGGTCGGACATGTGTGACTCTTGTTCGGCTATGACACCCGAGATCGAGACCACGTCGCTGCCCTGCGACTGTGTAACCTCGGCCACCTTGCGGCGAGCCAGGGCGGCCGCCCCTTCGGTGGTGCGAATAGCTGTGACGCACATATCGAAATGCGTAGTCAGAGACGCCAGAAGCGAAGCCATCGTGGTGGAGTGGTCATCCATGTCGACCAGCAAAGCAGCTGTCGCTGATTGTGTGCCATCGTCCGTAGCGGACAAGGGTGGCGAAGAAGTAAGAGTCTTTCGAAGGTTTCGAATATCGGTTTCGAATCGCAGCAGATCGCCGTCAAAGGACACCTGTATTTTCTGAACCCTCGTGTCAGTCAGCGTCGTCTTATGGACAGAGCACTCATGGCGACCTTTCGATACAAGGAAGCCTACCTGCAAATCTTGGATGCTGTGTTTCATGGCGTCGCGCATGTCGTGTACACTTGTCTCGTCGACAAAATCCAGCAGATTCATGCTTTCTCTGTCGTTGGGCTGCAAAGTGTTCTGCACCTGCGTGTCTCGCAGCATATGTATTGTGCCAGTCAAGTCTGCATCCACTTCGTCCATGGCTTTAACGAGCTTTTTGAAGTCACGTTTGCCCCATTCATAGGTGGATTGCAGGCTTCCACGGACGCGCGTGAGGATAGTAACTTGGTCAAGCATCGAGTTACGGATGAAAGCTGTCTGGGCAGCCAGCAGCAAGGTCTCCTGATGAGACAGGCGAGCCGAGGTTGCAAGTTCATTCGCTCGCAGGACGTGGTTCATAGATGATAAAGAGCGCTTGGCAACGAGTAAGTGATTGACGAGTGTGTCTATGGGGATAAATGGAGGCTTTGGCTGGTCATCGTCTGAGCGTTTCAGCGAACCGGACGAGGAGCCCGCGCTGCGACGAGAGGATGCGGCTGGGGAGATAGCCATGACGGCAAAGCGAGAAGCCAACCGGCCCCTTGGTTCGAAGCGAAACTCTCGGAGTCGTGATTGGAACAGGTTGTAAAAATCGATGTAAAATGCGAGTACGTATGTGCGTATATGCGTATGTGCGTATGTTGTGCGTATATATGTGTGTGGGGGTTGTGTATGTATAGGTGTGGCCGAATCGATGATGGTTTATACAAAAAAAGAAAGAACAATGGGAAGAAAAACGGCAGGAAAAGATGAAGCTACATGGTGATCAAACCTTGGGTGCGAGACGATGCGGGAATGGGGATTACAGATGGGTTGTTGGAGAGGGAGAGACGACGTGAGGCGAGACGAGGCGAGGCAGAGCGAGTTGCGGCGGCTGTCGATGCAGAGTCCAGCCGAGTGAGTCCAGCCGAGTGATTCCAGCCGATTTGAGCTCGAATGGGTCCTGATTTCCAGTCTGTTTCTGGTCGAGTGGTGGCGGAGCGGTGGTTGTGTGAGGTGCATGCGGTGGTGGGTGCATGCGGTGGTGCATGCGGTATGTGGTGTATGTATGATGTGGTGCACATGGTTGGCCTCGCTGCGATAAGAAGACTGGGGTCGCGATAAGACAGGCATACCCCATCTTCGCACGTCACGTCATCAACTGCCAGCCGCTTCGTCACAGAAACTATGTATGTCATGTATCGTCAATCATCCTATCAATCATTCTACAAGGCCCATCCTCAGAAGCTTTTGATCCCACGAGTCCCGTCGGATGACAGTGCGAATCACGAAGATGCCAACGAGGCGATGTAGAAGGAGTCCAAGTAGCTCTGAACATTGTGCCACGCAGGTAACGCGTTTCGGAACCACCTCCTGCGACCCACTGTAGCTCTCCCAGGAGGTAGGTACCGTGCGAGCAGTGAGTAAGTGAGTTATTTGAGTGGGTCATTACTCGTTGAGGGGGGGGGGGAAGGCACGAGACGGTGACGCCTTCCCTGTGCTCTGGTGAACATTAAGGACTTTCCAGTCGGCAACCAGTTGGTAACCAGTTGGCAACCATTCCGTGGCACTGCTATGCTAGAGAGACCAACCAGGCCAGATCAGATCAGATCAGACACTTCCCAGTCCCAAGTCTGCATGTCTTCCATTGATTCACGTTTTGCGGCATCCACTGTGCTCGCTCGCACAAAACTTCCATCACTACTGCTTGCTGCATCAAACATCTGTTCCTCTTACACTTCTTAGCAGCATCTCCTCTTCCCGTCTCGCGACACTCTCTGCAGCTCTTCCATAGCAACATCGACAGCCGTGACGCACGTTCACCACCCCGTATCTCCCACACTCCCATTGTCTCGTCCTCCGACCCCACGCAACGATGCCATTCGGTATAGCCTAGGGGATAAGCCCTTTGGTCAAGTCTACACGTCGGATTCTATCAAACAATGGCCAGCAGCGACAGGAGAAACGCTCATATCGCCTTCGGTTGGGCCGTTTTATGGAACACTGTAGTTCCGAAGACGATCAGGAGCTTTCGCAAGATGAGATCAAGACCTTGGGCATGGCTGGGTCTTGTGTCTGCTCGATTAATGCCGTAGAGCCAGACCCTCCACCTCTTAGGCCAGCAATAACCCACTCCTCGGCACGGGCTCTCAACAGCGAGCAGGCCAAGCGGAACCGTGCCCGTCGCAACCTTTTGGGTGCCGTAACTCTTCAAGAACGGACTCCCCTGGAGTCGATAGACGAGTCATCAGAAGACAAGCCGACCATTGCAGCCATACAATCTTGTCATCCATTGTCAGCGCTCATCACGTGCCCCTGCTGTGGGAACGTGTGTCCTGGGCAGTTGGATTTGGACCATCATATTGAAGCGTTGCACATCGGCCCACGCCCTGACGGACCGAGAGTTGTACATGCCGATGACGTTCCATCCGAAGACGTCAGAGAATTACTTGGTTTGACTGGCGGAAAGTCGTTAGGTGACTTCTTTCGTCCTCCTACGCTTGGTAATGCTGCGCAGAATGACAGCATTATTGGCGGATGGAGAGCGGCTGCTTTGCCGGTGATTCATGATGAAGATAACGAACGAATGACGGTTCCAAAGTCTTCTCAAAGCCTCTCCGTGTTTACCATAAAGCTGGAGGAGCACCATGGGCCTCCAATAGGCCCTCAGATATCTGCCTCTGAGATTCAACCTGGCCCATCCACTACAATAGTCTCGGAAAAGAACGAGACCATCAATAGCGCGGGAATATCGGAACAACGTGAAGACAGATTAGCAAAAAAAGATGCTGGCGATGACGAGAATGGTCATCGCAACAGCAAGATTGAGGCTGACGATGCCGACGATAATGATGCGTATGGTTCACGGGGCGAGTACCGTGGCAGCGTCCCCGCTAACAGCGCAGAATCCGGGAAGAAATTCGCGTCACCGAGAGTCCCGCCTCTTTCGTGGTTCAATAAAAGTAGCAGGCAATCTTGTGTCCCTGCAACGCTACCGTCGATAGACTCGGTCCTCTCCAATACAGCTACTATTGATGGTGAAATACTTCCACGTCTGAAACCCGCTGTGGTCAGACAGCCGCTGACTGATGATGAAGACGACTCCTCAAGCTAGGGTAGGTTGAGTAGCGACAGCAGCGCGCGCAGCGAAATAAGTGCTGCCTTGTCTTGGTGTACATGGACTCGGCCTTGGAGAAGGGTGTTTCTGGACGATGCAGGCCTATGGCTATGTTCTCGTTGCGAGGATAGAGGTGTCGACTTAGCCAACGGAACCACGGACAAGGCTGCTGAGCTTCGTCGACTACAATTACCATTGGAGAGAGTGAGTGGGAAAGGCATTCTGCAGAGGAGATGCTACGCCTGTATCAGAGGAGGAGCGTTTTGTAAACTTTTCAAGCTTTCCGAGGAGAAGGAAAGGGTATGATTGTGAGTCTGGCCGAGCCTTACAACGGGAAGAGACATGCATTGCATATATTGAGATGGTAGCGTCGTCGATTTGTAGCGTTTAGTCGGTAGTATTTGTAGATTCAGCGTGAACTTCCGCACCTTTTGTCCCACGCCGTTGATACTGTCGGTGCGTTAGAGGGTTTATACGTGCAAATCATGCGTATATTGCATATCATGAATAGACATGACTGGGACGCTCATAGATTCTTTCTTTTCTTTTCTGGTCTTTTCTTTTCTGGTCTTTTCTTTTCTGGTCTTTTCTTTTCTGGTCTTTCTTTTCTGGTCTTTTCTCTTCTTTTTCTTTTTTGCCCTCCAGCCAGTCCCTTTATTTCGTAATGGAAGGCGAGGGCGGCACTTCAGGCTGTCCAAATGGCACCACAAGACCTCGATCATGGTGACATACCCCGTCCTCGCCCGTCCCCTCCCGCGTCCTCCGATGACGACGCTCCACGCGGCGTCGCCACGGCCGATACAACAGCATGGAAACAAGGCCGACCAAGAGAAACAAGCCGCATATGCTGGCGCCGATGATGTCGAAATGGTCGCCCACGGCGGCGACGCCATCCCACAGGGATCCCTGGGGGTCGGCGACGTTCTGGACGAGCGAGAGCAGCTGGATGATGCCGACGAAGGCGGAGACGAGGACTGTGATGGCGCTGAGGATGATTTGGTAGTACAGGAGGGCGATGGGGTCGCGGGAGAAGGCTCGGGAGGTGTAGAGGGCGAGCATGGAGGCGCCGTCTAGGGTGTCGAGGAGGCACATTGCTGCTTGGGGGGGTGTTGGTGGATTTTTTTTTTTTTTTTTTTTTTTTTTTTTT